>OY735222.1:14610643-14644827 GCA_963457665.1 Thysanoteuthis rhombus
TTTGTTTGTTTGTTACAACGCTCCTGACCATACCGTTTTGTCTACAGACTAGAAAATTAGCATCCGAACTCCATTAGAACCCTTCTTAAAATGATCTTTTTGATTTTGGGGTGCCCTATTTTGAAGAGTTTATTAATAACATCTAGATGTTACAGATGTTTTCAAGCGGAAAATGCCAATCATGTCAAAAATAGAATTTATTCTGACCATATTCATTCTTCGATTGAATTACTTACCTGACTTCAAATTTTGACGCTACGGTTGTTCAATTATTAACTGTGGTGGCGAAATCATTTTTTTTTACTTCATGCGATTAAGCATTTTCATTACTTGATATCCTTGTTGTGTAATTGTTTTTATTGCACCACCGCGGCCGGACAATCAACCACGTAGCGAGGTAATCTTTCCTTTTCACTCAGCTGTTTTTATTGATGGATATAAACTGATTCCAAATGTTTTAAGAAGAAGAAGAAGAAGAAGAAGAAGAAGAAGAAGAAGAAGAAGAAAAAGAAGAAGAAGAAGAACAACAGCAACAACAACAACAACAACAACAAGTACTCTTACGCTGGCTACTGCTTCAGTTTGACTCCACATTATAAGTCTTCCTGTTTCGATTCCGGTTTGGGATATGTGAAAATAGACAATAGCACGGGAAGGGGCTTCACTCACTAAACCCTGCGCTATTTTCGCCAAGTTCTCTCTCAATGACGTTTACCACTTCCCTAGCCTGCACTTTTAACCTAACGATTCTCAAAGTTTAAATGATTTTCAACGCTTCCTCGGAATTTTATACACTACATTTCTTGTTCGAACGGGAGTTTTGTTTTCGTCTTTAACAAAAAAAAAAAAAAAAAAAAAATTCTCCGAGGCAGCATTTTCTTAAATTGTTCACGGAACTCGTTTGTTCCTCTTTCTTCTTCTTGAAAAAAAATTTTTTTTTCAAGTCTGTATCTTTTCAATTAACGCAAGATGATAAAAAAGGAAAAATAATTTGCATCCGTTCATTTGTTGGCAGAAAGAAGTGAGACAAAGAGAGAAAGACGGAGAGAGAGAGAGAGAGAGAGACTGAGAGACAGAGAGAGAGACTGAGAGACAGAGAGAGGGAGGATAAAGAGAAAGAGAGAAAATGATTTTAATTTAGCCAAGAATTTACGTATGTAGTTGAGAGAGGGGGAGTTGGAACTGGTTTTAATTTAGCTAATCTATATGTTTGCATGAGATTGATAGCTATCGGCTTGTGGGGGAGGGGATAGATAATATATACCTGTATAGACACATATAACACACACCCACAAAACTGCTCATACTTATATAGGACTATAGATACATAAATGCAATTAAACATTCAAGCATACACAATTATTCACAAAAAAACTTTACGCGTACAATTCTACGCACACATCATCTGTTTAGAAAAGGTTGATTTGATAAAAGCCATCAAGCTTAACAACATGCAACACATAGGCCAGGAGTTGGCAACCTACGACCTGTGGATCATATCCGATCCGTGAAGAGATTTTGACCGACCGGCAAGCAATTATTGCGATACTCTGCTTACTTTTTTTAATGTCTTCGAGATTCTTTGTATCTTTTTTAATACATTCATAGATACTTTGATTGAAATGAATTGTGCCTAGATTGAGTTCTTTGATTACTGGTTGGAATTGGTTAAACACAACTGATGCTTTCTTGCATGTGTTATTCATTGATTTCAGGAAAAATATAACTAGACGTATTTGGAAGGATAATTCCCTAATATAAAGCTTTTTTTATGGCAGTTATCTTGCTCTCTGTCCACTCATTAATATGTGATTCGGCCTGCAGTGGCAAGAAGGTTGCCGACCCTTGATATAGGTATACACCAGCATATGTAGGACTATGAGACGAATGGTTTACTCAGGTATTTAGAGAACTACCGCTCACTACAACTCACCCAAGCCCCGTAGCTGGCCATATGAGGTTCTAGTAGACGGTTTCCAAGTCATAATAGCTGCACATTAAACGCAGTGTGTTACGTGCATGGTTTGAAAAATTAGATATCCGTCATATACTAACATTCATGGTCTGTGACTATGGATATTTACTTGGCTTAGTTTGGCACAGGATCCCATTAGTAAATGAGTTGGGGGTATAAGATGCAGTGCCAATTCTCCCAAAGAGGATTCTGCATACCTTGAAAATCAGCATTAAGAATTTTCGGTTTCACCTGAGCTAGAATAGCAATGAGAGGAAATGCACAGTTCGCTGTTGTATTAGGATGATTAGATTATGGTGTGATGGAAGTCTTGAAAGTTTTTGAAATTTACTGAACACTTCATTGTTTGTGCAATGAATCAAATGTAGTTTGTTGTTCACAACCTTTACAAAAAAAAAAATCTGAAGCTTGGAAAATTGATTTTAGATTTGCTTTGTTCATTTCTGTAAGCAAGAGTTCCCAAAGCCGTGTGGTTTGAGGGAAATCTTATAAATGTTTTTGAAGTTTACTGAAGTCTTTATTGTTTGTGTGATCAGTCAACTGTTGTGCGTCGTTTAAAATCCTTAGGAAAAAAAAATCTGAAGCTTGGTAATGGATTTTAAATTAGCTTATAGAAATGAACAGAACGAAAATTCCCCAAACCATCATGGCGTGAGGGATATCTTGAAAGTTTTTAAAGTTTATTTAACTCTTAAAATTCTATTGCAATTAGACAACTGTAGTGCATCGTTAAAACACTTGGGAGAAATTCATAAGCTTGGAAAATTCTATTTATTTATCTCAGTTCGTTCATTTCAATACCTATTTGCTCATATGTGTAAATATCTTCATTCATCCAGTTCTCATTCAATGTCACCTTTCTATCCAATCTCTGTACGTACGTAGGTACGTACGTACGTACGTATGTATGTATGTATGTATGTAAAACTGAACATTTGAACATTTATTTCAAAGTGTAAAATGTATAAAAAGAGTATAAAACAAACACGCATTATAAAAATCACATTTACACGATATCTAGGGCCCCAAGTAATTCCCATTCAACATTTGTGATAATATTGGGATTTCACAATTGAGCACATCCAAGAAGTTGTATTCAAAACTTGATTCAAATATCTTTTACTTCGGTTAGCAATTCCAAACTATCATCAAGAAAAAAATGCTTGCCTCTCAAAACTCGAAATTGAATGGATTGTTACTTTATTCAGCAACAACAAATGCCTATAAAATAGGGATGATTTTCAGTTGAGATAAATTCAAATGCCTATTGTTCAAAAGAGACGCTTGGTTTAACACCAAGATGTCGTTGGCATCATCTTATTAATGCTATTGGGGAAAATTACGCCATTGTTACAAGGGCCACTGTTTTCTCACATCTGAATAATGAGGATGGTTGAAGTGCCGATGGGAAATGGAACTCTGACTGAAACAATCAGTGTTCATCTTACACTGATGCCCTTGGGAAATGTATGAACCCAGCTGCTCTCTACCCCCAGCTAAGGGTAAAATATCGGGTGTTAAAATGAGTGGCGCTACTTCGCATGCTTGTTGCCTTCAAGACAAATGCCACATATCGCCAAATCTCGAAGTAACTTTCGACGTGTAATCGAGACACACGAGCGTGGAGAAAACCTGCTATTTGTGATACCCAAAGAAAGACGATTAATGCCTTAGTTTGCGTGAGGGTCGTGCTTATTCGAAACCATGAACCAAAACTGTCACCCAAAACTGTTTGTATAGGTTTCTTCAGTTTTCAAGTTGGTCCGACTGGCTGGCTTGCTGACCGCGTATCATGCGTATTGCATGCATCAATGGAACTGAAATTTTAAATATCCACTCCTTATTATGTGTAGACAAAAACTGTTTTTGTTTTTTGAAAATCCTCCTTCAATAAGTTCTTATTAGGGGTTCAATTGCAATGTAAATTCATGCTAACCTGATCCAGTAATTTGTTCCCGTGCTTGTTCTTGAAATTCAGACTATTTTAATGACCATGGCCCAACGAAAGGTGCAAAATGTATCTTATTCATTGATCACTGTTTTTTCCAATTTCTTGAGTGATCATCCCGACACCGCGTGCTGCCAAAAGACGTTGGTCACATGGCAGTTTCTATAGAGAGACAAACCGGGCCTGTTCATATCTATTATGATAAGGATGGACGGTGTTGATATCGATCTTTATAACACTACTACTACTAACAATGATAATAATAATTATATTGATAATGATAACAATGATCATAATAGCAACGATAACACTGGCGTTCATTAGATATATAATACATAAACGAAAAAGCAGAAAAAATTATGACAATATTTTCTGAAAAACAATGGAGATTTGTGAGTGATAATTTCAAAATCTTAACAGCAAACATTTTGTTGGATCAAGATAGCCATTTACAGTTTTCCCCCGCAATCCGTGTTCGTATAAAAAAACATTCGGAAGCCGAAATATCGAAAAGTGAAGAACCAACTACTATTGATTTATATGGGAACATTTTTGAGCGTCTTCAGACCCCACAAATGATGATGGTATGTTAAACTGGGTCGTCAGATTTTGGGTTGGAGGGAAGTATTGGAGACTGGGGTGTAAAGAGAGAGGGGAAGAGGATGCGCATTGCATTTATGGAGGCTCGCTGCAAAACATGCGCTGAACACTACTTTTGCTTTTCGTCTTTTTTCGTAAGAACGAAAAAGTGGCGTAAAACTCCCGAAGGCTGGGGTTATATCTGTAATTCGTTTGACAGAAAATAGATCATGAAGTAGATGAAATGATGATTGAAATACACTCAGAATTATTCGTACCTAGCATAAATGTATCACTGTAGCCCGGAAGTGTATCAGAACTGATTATGCAAAAGATTATCTAAAGATATCCAATAAGATAGATCTTTAATCTAAAATCATCTAAAATATGGGCATTGTTGGCTCAAGATGGTCACAGAAACCCTAGCGTTTTTTTTGAAACATGAAAAAAGTTTTTGGTTTCTAGTAGTGTACTCAATGCAGATTTTCGAGGTTTTAGCTACCGAAATGTGATCAGGATTGCTCAGAGACACCCACAGACACACGGACACTCAAAGGGAGAAGAATCTGTTGCCCAATTGACTGGTCAGTCGGCCATTCATCGGGCTATGGTAATTCGAAATAGTACTTGGACCAACTTGAAAAAAATGACTCTGATTTGTTATCCTTAAATTTATTAGTTTTTCTCAAAGTATATCCACTAGATTTGTCTGGTAAATATATTATAAGAAAAGCTAATCATATTTTCTCAGCGTGGAGTTGCATTCAGGAGACATTATCTTGTTTTTCAGCCTTATCAATTTATGACAGGGTCAGTTTTTCGGAATAGAAATTGTCAGTTGTGCCGATTCATCTTTCCTAAATCTGAAAGTTTCACTGACATTGGGCCATTAACACCGAAAATACATCCATTATGTTTAGTTCAATCGGGAAGGAGATTTCCAGGTTACTCTATCTTGACACATGGACTAAGATAGACGTATATATTTTAAGTATGATTTTATTAGAATCCATAGAAATACTCATAGAAAATCACTTTAAATAGAGACCAGAAGTTTCCATGATCGATTCAATTATGTATAACAAAATCGAGACCCTCTTCATCGTTAAGTGACCAAGAGAAGGATTTTCTCTCTCAGTATATACCAAAAATAGTGTTTTTTGAAATAAATAAGCCTGATTTTTCTATGTATCAGTATACAACAATGGACTCTTCCTCAGGAAAGGGTAAACTTTTACTAATTAAATATCCTCTACCGACAATTTTAAATAATGGACACTTCCACCAAGACGAGTTCAATAATTTCTTTTCTAAAAAATAATCTTTTCAAATTCAAATATATCTAGATTTTTTCCACGGATATTAATTGGTGCGTAATAAAGTTGAGATCCTCTTTTCTGTTAAGTGGTCAAGAGAGGAATTTTTTATCATTGGTTTATGAAATATTTATGAATACAAATCGCATTTTATATATTTGGATAATAGAGATTTGCATTGCAGTGAGTTCGGAGAATATCGATCTGTTGACCACAAACAGATTATTATTATCATTATTATTAGGAATCTCACACCAGTTGCCTGGTGGTAACCGCTGGAGTTTGAGTGATAGCAAGTCTCCACAAGTCTCCAGCCCTCCTCTCCTAGTACTCATAGGTCGCAGTAATTCTGCGATTTACAGTTTCACACCGGTTGCCCAGTGGTTATCGCTGAAGGCTGAGTGACAATAAGTCTCCTCAGGTCTTCAGCTAACGTCTCCTCTCTCTTTCACCTATCATGTCAGGGCTAAAATTCGTTGCAGTACTAATATCTCTAGCACCTTCCTCAGTATCCATGCAGTTCCCAGTAGTTTTGTGTTCTGTACGGTCTCAATCCTTCCCCTAAACCCGATCTCCTCCAGTCTCACCGTCAGCGTTTTGGGGACTGTTCCTAGTGCGCCCTTTCTAATTTTATATCATTCTTTAAATTCAGCATTTTTATTACATCATAAGAGCAGGAATGAAATTCTATTCTACTACACCGGTTGCATCCATCAGCGTGAGAGACAACATCTGCACATTACAAATTATCATATGTGTGGAATACTTGGCAAATTTAGTGCTTTCCATCTCAATAGAATGATTAATAGATAATCTACACGAACCGGGAAAAATTCTTGACAGCACAACAAAGCGAACAGACCAGTACATATGCAGAGCAAGGGTAATAATAAGACTATACATTCGACTAAATTCGCATCATGTCAGGAGAACTGTTCGGTGGAGGATGGAATGACTCTAACAAGAACAATGATGATAAAAAACAAGAACCACAAGTTCAACGATGCATCAACCATCCGTGATATTAGTAGCAAGAGGAGGAAGAGCAAGTAATCTTTCTTTGAGTAAATTGATTCTCATATTATTTGTGATAATACTCTCGGGTTATTTCCATACCTCAATATTATACATATTGCGATATGGGAATATCTTGAGAGTATTATTTTCCATAAATATCGTAAATCGCCATTTTTGATGTTTTGAGGCCATTCCAGTGGATTGACACCCCATTAAATGATATCAAAGCTCTTACTTTTTTCCTTTTTCCGTTGTTTAACGTAATTTGACAGACCTACCACCGACCGAAAAGCGTCTTATTGAGACGTGTGGACATATATAAAAAACATTTAATTAAAAAATAGAGAAAAGCCAACAGGAAGGAATATATATATATATATATATATATATATATATATATATATATATATATATATATATATCGTCTCATCCTAGTAGTAAAATATACCTATGCCATTGATTGCAAGTCAGTCTTTTAGAGGAAGACGTTCAATTTGAAGCCAGTTGGTTCAAGAGTTCAGTCTATGAGGACACGAGTGAAATTGACGATTAGCAAATCTTAAACTGAATTTGTCATTGTTGAGGGGGGGGGGGGCTGATGAATAAAATAACTTTACAAATAATTATCTTAGAGACCCAACAGATCTGTATCATCGATGAACAGCTGATGCAACTACTATTGCCTCTGGAGACTCTTAACCTAATTGAATGGCCATTACAAGTTTCACGTTGATTTCACTTCAAGGTCAAGGAATGGGTTTTGTTTGAGGCAATGTCGTTAGAAACCATCAACCCAAACTGTCAACTTAGATTACTTCAGATGGTCTGGCTGGCTATGCGTGTATGTATCTTGCATACCAAATCAGCGAGAGGGATGAAAATTTTAACGTTTACCCCTTATTATGTTTAGAAAAGACGTTTTTTTTAGTTATCTCCCATACATATATGTATATATGTATTGCACGTACATGCTGCAACAATGACAATTTAAACATTTACTCCTTATTTAGAAAAAAAAATCATTTTTATTTTTGAATAACTCCCTAAATAGGTTTTTAGAGGGAGAGGGATTCTATTTGCAATGTACGTTTATAAAAAAATGATCTCTTCAGTGGTATTCACACTTTTCTTTTAAATATTGACTTTTTAGTGATCACTGCCCAACAAAAGGCAAAAGAAGTAACTTATTAATTAATCATCCTTTTTCGATTAATCATCATCAACATGAGATACTGCCAAAAGACACTGGTCATGTGACGGTTTCTACTGAGTGAATATCTAGACCTTTCATTATCTATGCCTTCATCCGATATTTACACACGGACGCTTGTGTGCCTTTAAGTGCGTACCGATCAATACGGCCGTTGAGATTATAACTTGCCCATAGATATTAATTAACCTTAGCTTAGCCTGGTGTCAAGCCACAAGCTAGCAACGAAGATCGAACTCACAACAGAGCATTAACAGTCTATCAAACTTGCTCGTTAACCATTACTACAAAACATTTGAAAAAATTGAATCAACCTACCCTAACAGTGGGGATAGTTGTAACAATCTGATTGAGCATATTAGATCTCTTGCTAGTAGGTACAGATGTGATGAATCATCACCAACCGAATCATTAAAACACTAGGTGAAAACCAACCACAGGAACAAAGTGGATTTAGTAGAAGCTACTCGACCATGGACCTTCTCCATTCAATAAATTAGCTGGAAGAGAAAGCAGAAGAATACAAAATGCCACTCACTGTAGAATTTATAGACTTCAAGAAGGCATTCGATTCTGTAAAAATTCCCATGGTCATGAAGGTCATCACTCTACAAAGTGTAGACCCTGATACATATATACAGTCACAGCGACTCCTTGATCAGGCTATATGAAAACTCTGAACCCTTCCAGCTCCAAAGAAGGAGTGAGATAAGGTGATACCAGCTCAACTAAACATTTCACAGCCTACCTTAAGATGATCTTCCGAAACTTGGACTGGGAGAAAAGAGGAATCAAAATAGATGGCAAATATCTGAGCAACCTCAAATTTGCTGACGACAGAGACCTTTTTTCAGAGAACCTACACGACCTCCATCAAATGATAGATTAAGTAAACAAAGAAACCAAAAAAGTCGGCCTACACATGATCTTCAGTAAAACGAAGGTCATGTGCAACAATCACATTGAGAATAAGAACACAACTGTCAAAATGCAAGATGCAAAACTGGAGAAAGTAGACTACTACACCTACCCAGGACAACGAATCCCCATGAAATCCTCAGAAGAAGAAATCAAGCGAAGAATCACCCTTGGATGGCAAGCCTTTGGCAGTGCAAGCCCAACCTTCAAAAACAAAACGATCCCAATGATCCAACAAAGTAGAGTATACAACTAATGCATCCTCCCAATAGTCACTTATGGAGCTAAAACATGGAACTTAACTAAGAGACAGACCCGCCAACAGAGAACCATGCAACGAGTACATGAAAGAATTATGCTAACCTGACACAAAGAGATCACAAGACAGCGCAATACATCCGGGAGAAGTCAGGTGTCCGAGACATTATAGAATCTATTTGTAAACTTAAATGGCAATGGGCAGGCCATGTTGAAGAATGGCAGACACCTGATGGACATCACGACTCACAACATGGATCCCCAGAGATCAGATGCGAAACTGAGTCCAACAGAATACAAGATGGAGACATGACCCAGAAAAATTTAGAAAATATTGACTCCGCGACGCCCATGATAGAGAATTGTGGCGGATTCTGGGGAAGGTCTATGTCCAACAACGGACGATAAGAGAATGATGATGATGATGATGATGATGATGATGATGATGATGATGATGATGATGATGATGATGATGATTGAGGAATATAAAATTTTTAACGAGACAGAAGTATCACCAGTAATAAAAAGATATTAGGAATATAGTGACCAGATGGATTTATCAGTGTTATTAGTTTTCCCATTCCCTTTCGTTCCTCACCTCTTTTTCATTTCATTTTCATGTGAATACTTTTTAAATTGTTTGAACTTTGTTTTGTTATTTTGCAGGCTTTTGGTTTCTCCACTTTCTCTATTGCATACAATTACAGTGTGCCAAGCAGCCCAACTTACCGTGTACCGACTTGCCAATAACGCGTTTTCTTTTACATTTTATTCCGAGAAGAAAAAGTTTTGAAGGAAGATGCTTTAAGATAGTATATATATACTTTTCATAAACATAGACCACGCTATCATTAAGTGCACATTGCATACATCATTTGTCAAATTGAAAATGACACTCACGAAGGTGGGGTGGCGTTTTTGATGCAAAACTATCCATGCTTACAGTACATATGACTCAAACTTATTATGAAAATGAAAGAATTTTTTTCAGCTCAAAATGAGGCTAAGGGCGGGGCCAACAATTCAACGTACCAATATGGACAACTAACCCCGGCTAATTTATTTTTTATAAAGAGTAGTTTGATTACATGGACTTTTGATTGTAAAATTTTGATTAAATAAACTTTTGATCAAATTAGAACAACTTATTTTTTGTAATTAAATTTCGCCGATCCAATGTATCATAACATATATGTCTTTGTTGATGCACATATTTGAACGTTCATTTTACACACACACACACACACACACACACACACACACACACACACACACACACACACAGAGAGATGTGCGTGTGTGTATGCGAGCGATCATATGCCTGTCTGCGTGTTTGATTGTATTTAGAGTCTCTATTTGAAGGTAAATACCTATGCAGCTAACACCTAAGTACAAGCATTTGCACTGGAGGAAGTGAACAATGTCCGCCGGGAAATGAAAGCCTAATTGAATTAGATCGAAGTCAGATCACAGAATATTGAATTAAAGCATTTGTCATTGCTTTTCCTTAATTAAAGAAAAGAAAATTAATGTAAGAAACGAAAATGCCACTGAAGACGTTGTTGACGGATCACCGACTCTATTATTTATTCGCGAATCTGTCCAGTTGATTTTGACGTCAAAGAACAGCATCGCCCACGTTATTGTTTTCTCTTGAACTAATATAAAAGTATTGTTAGACAAAGACACGATTTTTCGTTTTATCATTTATACATATTAATGTACTTGATCTCCAGGACCGGGTTAAGGTAACATGGTGCCAGTAACATTGGTTATAAAGGGGCCTTGAATTAATAAAATACACAAAAATACCAAATTATACATTTTTTTCTTGCAGAGTTATTAGCTTTCTTCATTTACTATGCAGTTAAGTAACAGGACAACTATGTATGCCATTTCAGTAATATGATTACTGGGTTTTCGTTTTGATATTTGTGCAGTTGCAAGACTTCAGTTTCAAATACCATCACATTCATGTGCTGCATGTTAACCACATATCATACTTCCATTAATCACTACCGTATATGCTTGGGTATAGGTCAACACCTGAAGCCTAAGAGAAACCTCTGCAAAATAAAGGGTCGACTTGAACGTCTAGAATAAAATACGAATCATTATCACTAAGTGGTAAGCAAGTGGAATAGGCTGCCTTTAACTCGCTGAGCATTACTTACCGTAACCCCTGCAAATGCTTCCAATTGAAACTCATGTTTTCTGACATTTACTTACCATAGAGACGGTCCAAACATAGGAAGGATTTACCATGCAGATGGTAAAAGAATATAGACGATCAGTACGATACACCTGTTCGAACAGTCGATTAGACTGTAGACACTTATCTTACTATTTCACATTTCAGTTCTTAGTACACAGGGAAAGCACTTTTTGAAAATGGGAAATGGTTTGTCTTGAGATGCTTTTACTTCCATCTTTTGGGGGAGCTCTAATCTTTTATTCTGCAGTTTATGTTGCTGGTGAAAGTTATGATGATTTTTCCTTCGAAGCAAAGTTTCCAAGTACAGTTATGAGCTGAGGCTGTTTCCTTATTATCCATGTTATTTCTAGTAATTTTTTGAGATCCCACGTGTATCTTGATTTTGTTATGCTACGTGCGTATATTTTGTTGTTAAAGGATCTGCTGTAAACAAAGCTCCATCATTTTCAAGGGCTTTCGTTCACCCATATATTTTGAATGACTTATTTTGTGGGCACTTATCGTCTAATGAGCATTCGGGTTTATTTCTGCAACTGTAGCAGGAGGTTGCAGGTGTTTTTGGAGTTTGGCTGTTTATTTTTAATGATTTGTAACATATTTTTGATGAAACTATAGCTGATTTTAGTGCATTTTTGTTGAATATTTTGTGTTGTTAGTTTTTGGTACAGGAAAGTGTTTGTCGATTAGCCCGAGGAATATTTTATATACGATCGTTTTCACGTTTTTATCATATGGTGGACTGGATCAAATAATGTTTCTTTCCCTGTTGCTTTTTTTAAAATTCTGTTCAGTGTAAATGTTGGTGTTACCGAAAACCCGTTGTTCTTTAATACTGCTTCATAATTACTTTTTGCAACGTTGAAAATGTTATTGTTGGACGAATTATCGGATAATATCCGACTGATTGACTGTGGGATTTGCTTGATTATGGGCAGAGGGTTTTATGGTTGAATTCTACAAACACATCATATTCAGGGAATCCCTCAACAGAATTAGTAGACGGTCTGACGATCACATCGTGAAGCACTGAATTTTCTGTATCCATTATGTATATATATATATATATATATATATATATATATATATATATATATATATATATATATATATATATATATATATATATATATGCACATAATACATATGGTACACATCAGGTTAGCAGTATAGCATGATATAATAATATATTAATAGCATAAAGCAGCTTCTGTACGTGTGTTGCTGTTATTTTACATTCATTAATAGGAAAAATAACAGCAACACACATTCTAATAAATCAAAGGCAACGTAGATAATCCACTCCCATATCCATCATCCCTAAAACTTCCTATCACCATTTTCTACCTCCAAACATTCCGAAATGAATAAAAAACAAAGAATAATACTATCCACTAAAGCCACATAGGGTATCAACATGGACAGTAAAATAACAAAGTCAAGATAAGAACATCCCTGAGAAAACTACTAAGCATCGTTTCAGAGATGACCCCAAGATCTAGTTCACATCCCTTGACAAAATGAATAACCTTTACCACCCACTACCACACTCACAAGATTCTCACCAAATCCCCTAAACTCGAATCCAAAAACATAGACAATCATTTGCCTGATGAGGCCCGGAGAGGGCAGAAACATGAACTATTTTTTGTAGCGAATCCACATTCCACTACTACTACTACTACTACTACTACTACACACACACAGACACATATCTATCTATCTATCTATCTATCTATATATATATATATATATATATATATATATATATATATATATATATATAGACATTTTAATACACACTCACACAGCACACACCACTGATGATGGGAAGAATCCCGAAACATGTATGGACAATTTACTAATAAGGATTAATAAACCTTACCTCCAAACACCTCACTCCCGAGTCTGTCTCACTCTCTACAGTACACATTATATATATATATATATATATATATATATATATATATATATATATATATATATATATTTAACGTGCTACCCAAAAGCTCAGGGGATAAAAACCGAACAACTAGTTTCCACAGTCTTCTTCGAAGTAGTTTCCTTAGGCAGGTATACTCTGGTTTACAAAGGTTACTGCACACAAAGAGCAGCGCAAAAGTCCATAGTACTCTCAGTTCATGTGCACTATTCAAACTTCCTGAACTTTTGGGTGGAGACCCATACGTATATGTCATATGTCCTAGGAAATCCTGCAATACCTTTAATAGTGCGGTTTTGATTCGTGCAGGTTTTGATATTGTACAGTTAAGGTATTGTTGTACAGATGAATGTAAGTATTAACTGGAAAAACCCACATTAGATTTTAATAAGACCACAAACAGTGCGATTTTTAACTGTACAGGACATTTTGTGAAGAATTAACCGCACAAATCAAGGTATACCCGTAAAGAACTTTTGACGTAAACATGTCATCCGCTGAAAGGTCCATAGAGAACTCAACTCGAATAAAGCAAACCATTCCAAGGATTACCAATAATCCCCTTTATAGCTGAGTTTGTTTCATTCAAAGCGCGTAGGTGTATGAAATTGGCAATTTCGAGGGACGTAGCGAGCACTCAGCCTAAGACAGAGATTGTTGGGAAACCATTCCCTGTCAGTTCTTACTGGCCGATTATTGGATTTGTCCAAGTGCCAAAGTTAGTTTCGTTCGATTCAACAAATATCTACCAAAGAGACACTTTATATCCCGAGCATCCTAGTTTCCTCCAGGCTGTACATGCAGGTTCACATACACACGTTTTGGAACCAGCGCACTAGGTAAATTAATACATTCACAAAAGGTTAGTTACCTTGAATAATGTAGTGATTGAGCATTATAAATAAACATCTAGATAGTCTGTCAACGTGCTTTGTAATTGATATGATATTCAATTTAATCTTTTCGAGCAATTCCAATAATGACTAGCATTCCAAAGGAAACTATGAATCACCACAGCCCATATATGCCCATTTCTATCACGTAACTTTAGCATAAACTTACATTGTAAATTGAACCCCTTCATTGAAAGCTTAAAACCTCCAAAATCTAAAAAACAAACAATTTCATTATTCACTCGTGTGTGTGTGTGTGTGTGTGTGCGTGTGTGCAGAATTTAAGGTCTCCACTTTGAACAATTAGTTCTAGGCCAAGTCCATGTACATAGATACAGAGATAAATACTTATTCATAATTGTTAGAACACATTGATAACTTAAAACCAACCAAAGCGTATCACCTAGTTTGTTGTGGGTATTGGGGATTAACAGCAACAAAAACAATGTCAATTATATGTACAACAGATGAGATATATGTAAAGAGCTTTTTCCCAACCTCCAGGTGAACAACGTCTTTTGGCGGCATTTTATTTGATCTAAAATATTCCTCACTTTCATTTAAAGAGAGAGAGAGAGAGAGAGAGAGAGAGAGAGAGAGAGAGAGAGAGAGAGGGAAATTCGTTAGTTTAATAAGTGGATAAGAAGAGAGGGGAAGGAAAGAAAGATAGGTAGTTTACTGGTGGAGTAGCATATGAATCTTACCCATGTTTGTATAACAATTAGATAAAATCATAGACTGACAACAAAGATTGGAAGGGATAAGGGAGACAATCGAAGGTACATGCATAGTTTTAGAGTGATTCCAGGGGATAAAATAATATTTAGGATTAGCTTTAGGCGTCCACAATGAGGAATTTCCTCATAGGCACAGCTGGTGAATATGAATGGTAGATCCATGAATAACCAAAACCCAGAAAAAGTGGATTATTGTTGGTAGTGTGGATTAATAACATCAACTTTAATAAGTTACATGCATAATAGATGAGATATATGGGAAACGGTGTTTCCTTCTCAACTATCCGGTGACCAATGTTTTTGGCAGCATGTGTTGTGGTGATCAATTAAAAAATTGTTGCATACATAGCCAACCAGCCAGACTAACTTAAAAACTGAAGAAACCCATGTTGATAGTTCTTGCTTGTCATCCTTGTTTGTTTGTTTTTTTTTGAAAATCAGACCTTTTCGTGATTATTACCCAACAACAGGCGAGAGAAGTAAGTTTTTCATTGATCACCACCTTTTCCGATTTTTTTAATCGATCACCCCCAAACAACTGACAAAAGACGTTGCTTACATGCTGCCAAAAGACGTATATCACCTGACGTTTTTGAGACTAACCAGACATGTTTTTTTTCAACACGTTAGTTTGCAAGAGAAGAGGAAATTGAAATGAACTTTTAATAGAAATTTACTTCAATAAAGCATACAAGGTCATGTTCTTGGACTTGTGTGAAAGCCACTGGAAAATCAAGCTGAGATCGTCTATTTATATCGATCAAATAACATTACCAGAGGTAATGGAATTTCGAGAGCTGAAGATTACGCCCTTGCTCACGATCACAACGAATCTGGTTGTCGTTAATATATCGTCGCCGTGTTATAAAAAATATTTTGTAACCAATTCATAAAATCTGGACGCATTCAGAGACTGGACATTGTTACGGCCTAACAAACTGAGATGTATTCGTTGATTATCAAGTTTACTAAAACAAGTTTGAGAAAACAAGTCGAATGTTGCAAGCTTCAAGTTTTTATTTTACATTGATAAATCTTTCATAATCCCATTCAACTTGTCCTTATCTTTAAATGCTCGACATTTCAAACCCTGCAGCGACTCCGTTCTTGCTCACCTCCTATTTTCATATCCAGAGCTGATTATCTATAAACGTTCATAATGTTTTTCTAATCTATTTTGAAAGTAAAGGTTACATTATTTGCACCAAGAACATGCCAAAGGACAAAGTTCAAAAATGTAAAAAGTTCTCAATGACTTCAGGCAAGAATCAATTTTTGAATGTATTCTCGGGGAAGAGGTTATACGTAAAATGAGTACACACTTTACACATTCATACATTCATACACACACACTTTATACATTCATACATACATACATACATACATACATACATACATACATACACACACACACACAGATACACACACCCATTCACCCACCTGCCCACCCATATATATATATATATATATATATATATATATATATATATATATATATATATATATATATAAAACAAAGAAAGAAGTAATGAAAAGAGAGGGGAACAAAAGATATAGATGACGTCATATTGCACAAATACAGTGGAAGTCAACATCTCGTCGTTTCTGGAGGCCCAGTTGCAGTGTTACGGTCAGCAAGCGTGTCTCGCAGATCATTACTACTTAGTGGTGAGTTCAATCCTCACTGTGCACCCCATACTTGTGAGCTTGTGCCCAAATTAAACTAAGATAAATATATGACTTCACTATTTCTAGGCATTATTAGGGTAATAAAAAAGCCAAAAACGTGTTAATTTATATATAATGGTTAAAAAGAACTATTCTTTTATTATTTTCCCGTATTTTGAAGAACCAGAGTCATGATGAGATATATTCGTGCCATTAATCATTTTTCTCGGAACAGATGAGAAACACAGAATTGGCAGATCACTTCGCTTACACAACTTTACTGTTCCATCATGTATTTGCAAACTAATGTCAGTGTAGGTTTCATACTATGATGGCATTATTGTCGACGGCAGTAAAAATCTTGAAAATCACTTTTTTATTATTCCTTGTGACACACACGTCTTTGTCAAAAAGAGATATACGACGCACGCATATAAATTATTAAGAAATGGATACATAGGTTAACGGAAACAATTATAATTGTGATACAATATTTTGAAACGATATTCCATTATTACTCGATGAATGTATCATTTTGGCATCGCCATGGTAAATAGAATAAACAATCAAAGAAAATGCAAGAATCGAACCAGTGACCGATAGGTAGCTGTTTAACGTAGCCTTGACACTCACCATTGAGCTAAACTGACATCCTTCATCATCATTATCATCATCATCATCATCATTGTTTTGACGACTATTGTTGGACATAGACTTTCCCTGGTATTTGCCACACTTCTCTATCGTGGCCGTCGCGGAGCAAGCATCTTAATTTGTCTAGTTCGTCTCTCCATCTAGTACTCGCACGTGATTTCTGAGGATCCATGTTGTGAGTCGTGATGTCCGTCGGTTGTCTGCTATTCTTGCAATCTGTCCGACCCATTGACAGTTTTTTTAATGGATTCTATGATGTCTCGGACTCCTGTCTTCTCCCAGATGCATGTTGTGGTCTCTCCATGTGAAGTTGAGCATAATTCTTTCATGTGCACCTTGCAGGGTTCTCAGTTTGCGTGTCAGTCTCTTGGTTAGGTTCCATGTTTCAACTCCATAAGTGACTATCGGGGGAATGCATTGGTTGTATACTCTTTCTTTTTAGGAACAATGGGATTTTCTTATTTTTGAAGGTTGAGCTTGTTCTGCCGAAGGCTTGCCATTCCAGGGTAATTCTTCGCTTGATTTCTTCTTTTGAGGGTCTCATGGAGATTCGTTGTCCTAGGTAGATGTAGGGGTCTACTTTCTCCAGTTCTGTGCCCTCGATTCTGATCTTTGTGTTTTTATTTCTGACGTGATTATTGCACATGATCTTCGTCTTGCTGAAATTCATGTGTAGGCCGACTTTCTTGCTGTCTTTGTTTAGTTCATCTGGCATTAGTGGTAGGTTGTGTAGGGACTCTGCAAAAAGGTAATGTCGTCTGCAAATCTGAGGTTGTTCAGATATTCGCTGTCTCTTTTGATTCCTTTACTTTCCCTGCCTAGTCTTCTGAAG
The DNA here is from genome assembly GCA_963457665.1 of Thysanoteuthis rhombus. NCBI lineage: Eukaryota > Metazoa > Mollusca > Cephalopoda > Oegopsida > Thysanoteuthidae > Thysanoteuthis > Thysanoteuthis major. The sequence goes on from OY735222.1 coordinate 14,628,803, forward strand.
ATCATCTCGAGGCAGGCTGTGAAGAGTTTAGGTGAGCTGGTATCACTTCGAGTTACCACTTTTTGGAGCTGAAAGGACTTTTAGTCCTTATGTAGCCTTATAAAAGAGCTGCTGTAATTGTATATATGTTGCAGCACTCAGACGTATACTAGATCTACACCTTGTCATGACCTTAGGGATATCCAGTGAGTCAAAGGCTTTTTTGAAATCGATGAAACGAAATCCCAAATAACTGATTTTAGTGAATTTAGAGATAAAGTAGATACTTGGGTCTTTGAATTACCGGCGATTGTTTCTTTCTCTCTTTCTTTCTGATTATGTCTGATTTGCTTCTTTCTTTTCTTTCTTTCTTTCCCGTTTCCCTTAAAAAATATCCCTAGTATTCTTTTCCATTTTACTTTGGCTTTTTATTTCTCCTTTTCCCGGGGTCATACGTGACATTATGTAAACATTTTTAATATTTCTTTGTTTCTTCTTTTTTTTTCCCTCATGTTTCTTTCGATTGGAATTTAAGACAATCCTTTAGGGCAGAAAAGTGAACTTTTTTCTCAAAGAAAAGGCTGCAGAATGTAAAATGCCACTCGCTGTGGTAATTTTTGATTTCAAGAAGGCCTTCGACTCTGTAGAAATGTATGTATTGATTTAGAAAAAGTACTTCTTTTATTTTTAGTTTTTCTTTCTTTCTTTCTGTGAACCAATCTCAATCGTTTCATGCAAGCGATTGACAGTTGCTCATTGATGTAAGAGGCAACCATCTCAAGTAATCATTTTAATTATATCAGCACACAATTAGTACAGAAATAAAAATAAGCAATATTCACTCATGAGAAATATTTTTAAAAATCACGCCTCTCTGAAGAAAATAAGAACAGATCTGTAAATCTTACTTTTCTTTTCTGGAAAAAAGGAAATTGCGATTCGGAAGTGTGAAGAAGCAAGATCTGACTTATAGCCACCTTTGGGACTTGGCCTAATTTGGGAAAGATTGATAAAATCTTGACAAAAAGATTTTGTGTTAACAGAAAATTAGTGTATGTATGTATGTATGTATGTATGTATGTATGTATGTATGTATGTATGTATTCATTTTTCGTCTACATATTATTCTTATATTTAGATTCTCTTTGTTCCTTCCCAAATCAGGTCGCGTCCCAAAGGTGTCTATAAGTCAGCCTTTGCCTCGTCATGTTTCCTTATCTCGAGAACGTTATTCTAGTTTCGTCGAGATTTGAATTACAGAGTGGAATTTGAAAAATCTTAGGAGAGAAAAGCGAAATTTTTCCCTAATTATTTCTTTGACAATACGCTAGAAGAAAAATAATCACAGGAATAGGCTTGCTCCAGGAAGAGTTACTCGACTATTGGCCATCTACATTCAGTGAATCGATTCAAAGAGAAAGCAGTAGAATATAAAATGCCACTAGCTATATCATTTGTTGATCTTAGGGTCATCGAAGCAATCATAGATCAAGGTTAGGCCCCATCTATCTCAGAGTTTTGAAACATATCCCAAAATACAACAGTTCCTTTATCAGACCAAAGTACTTCCTTCTCGAAAAAGGATTAAGGCAACAACCCTCATAAACTAACTTCGATTGGATAAATAAACGAATCAGAATTGATTTGTTGAAGACATCAACGTCCATGATCTCCAAACAATGCTAGAAGAGCTGACCGAAGAAAGAAATGAAGTTAGTCTTCGAATGAAGTTCCATAAAGCAAATGCCTTGTGCAACAAATACGTCAAGGATAAAGATAAAGCAATCAGTATTGAGAATATAGAGCTAAAGAAAGTACATCCTTCAATCAATCTAGGACAACAGATCTCCACAGATTACTCAAAGTAAATAATCAAACGAAAAAATCACCTTAGGTTAGCAGGCTTTCGGCAGAGAAAGCTCAACTTCCCAAAATAAGATTCCATTGTTTTTAAAAAATGGTCTCCTACCAAAAAAATATTGGAAAGCTCAAATGGCAACGTACATGATATGTTAAAAGAGAGTCAAACAGCTGCTGGACATATCAACAAGCAAATGGATCTCGCTCGTTCATTAACGAAATTATGACCGGAATAAATAAGATGGCGGGCTGAATTTAGACCAGTTCAGTAGGTAAAAACACCAGAGCGAGAGGGCTGGCGGGTATTTGGGGAAGTCCATGTCCAGCGATGTATTTAAAAAACCCTGACAATGACAATGATGTATGTATGAATGAATGACTGTATGTATGAACGTTTCTCGGCCCATTTCGTCTCTGACCACCTGTGCAAAAACATCGTCACCTACTCATATCACTGATGGCTATTATGTTGACTATAAATCGACACCCGAGACGTTCTGTGATCTCTCTCCCCACTCTTTTCCCCTCTCTATGATTTAGTCTCTTCATGTCTATCTATCATTCACTTTCTATCTATCTATCTATCTATCTATCTATCTTGGGCTTTTCATATCTATCTATTTATCTATCTATCTTGGCCTTTTAATATCTATCTATCTATCTATCTATCTATCTATCTATCTTGGCCTTTTCATATCTATCTATCTATCTATCTATCTATCTATCTATCTATCTATCTATCTTGGTTTTTTCATATCTATCTATTTATCTATCCATCTTGGCCTTTTCATATCTATCTATCTATCTATCTATCTATCTATCTATTAGAGACAGTCAACAAAATCTCTTTACAGTTTTCTCTCAGTATTTAAGCTGATTGTGTATCACGTGCACAGGCTGTGCTAATGTATCTAGAGAGCAGACAGTTTACTGTTCTTCTCATTATGTGTGAAAAAAATAAATTTTTTACCCCCCCCCCCATAAGGGTCAGAATGCTACGTAAGTTCATACCAAATTGATTCCTAGTTTGGGCTCACTTGTTCTTTTCGAAAATCCAGACTTTTTAGTCATTACTGCCCAACTAAAGGCAAGAGAAATAACCCATTCATTGATCCGATGTTCGAATCACCCCCCTCCCGAACACGACGCGTTGCCAAAAGACGTTAGTCACGTGATGGTTCTTACTGAGTGACAAACCGAACCTATCAATCATTTAATTAATCAACTAATCTCAGTCAGTTAATGTCCATCTATCTATCTTAATCTATTTATCTATCCATCAATCCGTAATGAACCTTGGTTCGGTGAAACGTCTGTTTGTTTTTTCCTTTCCCACTCAATATTCATGAGTTTAACGATGTAATTATTTTGTTTTTGAAACCTACGCTGAATCCCTCGAAAACATACGTGATTAAGATTTTATCGCGATAAATGGACAAAAAAAAAAAGTGGAAAATCAAATTTTCAAGGAAATAATTCGAAGTCATTATAAATTAAATGGATTCCCCTCAAATAAGAAAGGATATAAAGGCAGAGATTTAAAAAAGAAAAAGAAATTGGGTAGAATTAACATATTTTCACACACGCAATGACAGGAAATATCCAGTTTACGACCGATAAGAATTCCGTACCAAAATGGTGGAACGCAGTTTTCAATGCAATTTAATGAACAGGATCAATTCAAGCTGCATGCAATGACACAAATACGCTCACACACGCACACGCACACACGCCTACACACACATTTTTTTTTTATAGACTATAGAATATTGATAAAAGTAGATATACACATAATTGCTACACGTTACCAAACCATAATAATCTTACGAAAGGAACATTACTTTCTATTATGTAATACCTTATCTTGCCTAAATCAATAAATTGTTTACAAGCAGATAATTGGAGCTTCATGACAACCTACGCGTGCTTGCATTATTCAATGATGGAAATAAAATAAATAATTTGAAGAATTTAAACAGAAATACATATTTTGCAATCCATCAAGTTCGAATAACTTCTCCTTGTTCCTTAACTTTACCAACATAAAACTAAAAAAAGCCTATTTCTTGGAAAAAATCCATTTGCATGTACCAATCACTCCCTCAGGCCAATTTCTGATCACTTGATGGGTGGTTATTGGCCCCATTGAGAACGACGGAACTAGAGCATCAGCATTCGTCAACAGAAGCTCTCTCGCCAGCGGCATTACTATCATTGAGTGTAGCCCCAGATTGAACTGGCTACCATTTGTACATATGTAAATGTAGAGGTTTCTTTCATAAACAATCTACTCTGTTGGCTGTTTCTAAATTCTGTTAAAGAATATTGAAAACTGGATTGGAACCAGGATACAACCTTACGCCAAAGCAATTGGGGAAGAAGATGAGAAGTCGCTGTCGTATCTGATTTGACCAAGCTGCACACACACACACACACACACACACACACACACACACACACACATATATATATATATATATATATATATATATATATATGTGTGTGTGTGTGTGTGTGAATTTATGTATTAAGTAGATCTTACTTGAAAAGGTGCTCAATACCATTAGTAGGTTTGCTAATACTTTTTAGTAGAATAGAATGTACAATCTGTCATAAGCAATTGAAAAAATATTTGCTCATATATATATATATATATATATATATATATATATATATATATATATATATATATATATATATATATATAGATAGATAGATAGATAGATAGATAGATAAAGAGATAGATGGATAGTTAGAGAGAGAGTTTTTAGAAATGCATAGAAAATTCTGGTTCATTATGATTGAGCATGGATAAGGAAATGCATCCATCTATCCATCAATCTATCTATCAATCTATCTATCAATCTATCTATCTATCTATCCATCTCAGTTTGTTCAGATTTTTCTATCTTTTTATCTATCTATCTATCTATCTATCTATCTATCTATCAGCCTCTTCATATCTATATATCCATCTATTTATCTTTCCATCTATTTCGTGATCTTTTCGTTATAAAACAGAGTCAACTGTTTAGGGGAAAACACATGATAAATAGTCCATGATCCTCTCATCCCATTTAAGTTAATTTATCTCTCATCAATTAATTTCCGCCCAGTCGCCCGGACACTTGTTAGCTATTCTTTGTCGTCGTTTAGGAGACGAAAGCCTTTGCAAGCGAGAGAAACTAGTGTTGATTGATGGATTCATTTGTATAACAATTTAACATTTAGATTAAATAGGATATTTTCATGTCAAATTGAAATTTCTGGAGCTCTGGTTTAGTCACCCAACAGAACACGTCACAAGACCAACGTCTCTTGGTAGCAGGTCATGTTGGGGTAATCAATTTAAAAATTAGAAAAAAAGGGTGATCATAGAATAGATTACTTTTCTTGACTTTTGTTGTGGGTAAGAGCGTCAATGCTGCCGGACACAATCTAAGGGTCTAATCTAGCAGAGATTTACATTACAAATTGACCCCCCCCATTAAAAATCTATTATGGGGCGAATTTTCGGAAAGCAAAAACAGTTCTTTGGGGACATGATAAGGTGTAATTGTTTAAATTTCCCGCCATCTGTACCGTGGTGGTCCTTGGAGCATTCAAACACTTGTTCTATTCGCGACGGCCAGTCTTTTGTTGTTTGAAGAAATCTACGGCCGTAATCTTCCGGGTAGAAAGTTCCGGTCGATCGAAATTTCTAATCTCATACACCCCCCCCCAATCAAAACAATCGCATTTTTTTCTCTTACTGGAGAGGTTCTTTCTATTTCTATCGTCTAAATATTTCATCCAAGTTGCGAAAGAAGGGGAAATTTACTGCTATGCCAACCATCTTGAATGTTCTTCGATGGTATTCGCTCACAACCAGGGGACAATACACACCAGCTCATTTTACTGTTTCTCTATCCTGTCTTCACTTTCTTATCCTTCGAAAAACCCTAAATCGTTTCTTCGCCCGTGTCATTCCATTATAATGAGTGCATGGCCAGAAGAGAGTGTGATTTCTTCTGCTCGATCAGATGGCTGCTTTTCACTACATTTCTATTCAGATCCAGTGGGTATTTTTCTTCGACAGCTCACTTCAACTGACCAAAAATTCTCTCAAAGGCCGCTGGACCAATATCCAAAGCATTTTTCCAAATATGGATATTAAGACACACCCGAACGGGGGAGAGATACTAAAGAAGTCTTTTCCTTATAAAGAAGACCATTACCCTACCTCATCAGCACACGACCCACTGAATCTTTTGTCTTTCTTTTCTCTCCTCTTCGAGCATATTATATTTTTTCAGCCTACAAAATGATTGAGTGTTTCTACTACTTTTTAAGAATTATAAATGGATAAAATTATAAAAATATATATTTTAGTATTAATGTATTTTTGGAAACAAAAATTTGACTTACCTCGGACAAAATTTATTTTTCTGCCGATTTTCTACATATTTTCTTCATGTTTTCTGTTCTTTAAAATAATCATAAATGATAAAAACACACAATGCAGTAAAAACGAATTTATCTTTAGATCTGAGAAAAACATCAGGAAGCACTATTGCACACGACGCCCTACGCATAGGTACGAACATCACACTGAACCGGTTACTTGATAATAAAGGCAATATCATGGGTTTTCTGGGAAAACACGGATCGTAATATCAAAATCAACCACCTAGAAAATAATGAAGAACAAGGAGGAAAAGTTTTGCCCATTAATAAATATTGCAAATCCATCAGACAAGAACATATCTGTAAGAGAGTTTGAGAAATTGTCTTAGAACTGGAAATGTAGCAACAAAATGTGTCAACTGAAGACTGAAACAATATCTGTTGTTATAGGAGCCCTTGGGCTCATTAAATGTGTCGCCAAATATCTAGGTAACCCAAACATCAATAGAAAATTGTTCTCACAGGCCCTGTTCATATTCATCGTAAAGCACTCTCTATGTAAATATTATTTGTCTTCTATAAAATTATGTACAGTTTCTTGTGTAGCCTCATCTTGTATTGATCCCCCTTTTGCTCTCAAAGCATGAGTCTGATAATTATCTGTCAGTATTTACTATATCATATCATCGTTGCATGCCCAAGGTTTCTGGCTGAAACTCAGTGTGCCATGAATACAACAAGACATAAACAGAAAACCATTTTTATAACAATAGAAAGCAAAGAAAAATAATTTTTAGATATTTACTTGACCTGACCTGGCCTGGACCAAGGCCACATAGTAGAGAAGAAGTTTTGCTGCTCCAGTCTTTGAAGGGGTGAAGGTCTGTCTGCTTTGAAAATCAACATTAAAAATATTGGCATCAGCTTGGCTCAGAAATTGCCTGTGGGTATAATACAATTCCTTCAGCCACAGAGCATGCATAACAGTTACAACGTAACTGAAAAGTCGCTGAGGAAACACACACACACACACACACACACACACTCACATACACACACACACACACACGTGTGTATAGTGTGTCCAAAGGTCCTGCATAGGTTTTGAAATATAAAAAATTAATAACTCGAATTATACAAGTAATATAACTATTTAGTATGTATCATTCGAAGAAACTCAGAATCATGCAACGTGTACATGGGAGAATGATGCTCAACCTCACATGGAGTGATCATAAGACAGTACAGTACATCAGGAAGAAAACGGGAGTCAAAGATATCATAGAATCAATGAGAAAACTTGAATGGCAATAGGCAGGCCATGTTGCAAGAATGACAGATAACCGATGGACATGGCGATTAACAACATGGATCCCCAGAGATCACATGCAAAATCGAGGCCGACAGAATACAAGATGGAGAGATGAACTAGACAAATTTAGAAAATACTGGCTCTGCGACGCTCACAATAGAGAAATGTGGCGAATCCTGAGGAAGGTCCATGTCCAACGACGGCTGTTAAGAGACTGATGATGATAATGATCATTCGAAGTTTCAATTTAGGTTTTATTCTTGGTTCTAGTGTTCATTTATCAAACTGCAACATAAACGCAATAATTGTTGATACATTTTCAAGCCAGTACAGGCTTTTATGCATATCCTACATATGTATCAATACACGAATTCTAGAAAAATATTATTATGATTATTTGAAAAATCCTTCCCGATAAAAAATGATCGTTGAATCGGTAATAAGACTCTGCTGACACAATTACGCAATTCTTCTCTCCGACTCTGGTTTTTCCCTTGAGCCGTGCGAATTGCTCAATTTGCCACTCGGGTTACGTGGAACTCCTTAAGATAATCGATTTTTCACATTCCTGTCCGGAATATATCCAGCCATTTAGTATTAACAAAAGAACCTACCTAGGACAAGTACTACCCTTTGGACCACACACAAATCCCAGTGTCCTTCAACATTTCATCGTTAGCTAAATCTGATCCGTGTGTGTATGTGTTAATGCGTTGACAGACTTGGGGGATGCGATGTTTTGCCCCACCCCCAACCCTGTACAAGACGTGGAGAATGCGCTGGCTCAGCTATTGTGTATGGGATTGTTACTCAGTACAAAGATCCCTCAATGTCCTCTCTATGTAAACTGATAAACTCTGCGGGAGAGTGTCTGTTAACATGGTAAGGCTCGATTTTTTTCTGATAGACCTCATACTAGGACTAACAGACGTGTGCTATTGTTTGAAACCTAAATAACTGTCAAAATGAATATTTCGATGCAGCAAAACAGAATCATTTTGCACATAGGACCTTTGGGTATTTGTATTGAAGTTAGAATTCAAAGATCAATTTTTTGGATTTTATTTGCCAAAATAGTGATTCACCCTTCTACAGAATTACATCTAGAATTTTTTGAAATATTGCGTGTAGAAACAGACAAAAAATGGTTAATATATAACCTCTATTCAACTTTGTTAGTCATGGTAATGACTTTATGAATACAAGAAAAAAATTCAGCTAATTAGAATAGCTTTTCCTCATTTTAAGTTCGAACTATTTTCGTTTACTTTAGGTGATTGAATTCTAACATCGACTGACTGAATAGTTCCAATTGCGACTTGAATACACTGTAACTGAGCATCCATTCATATCAGAGATACTATAGAATCCATCATAAAACTATTGGGGTGACCATGTTGCAAGAATGCTAGACAACTACAGGACCTCGCGACTCACAACGTGTATACTCAGAGATCATATGGTGTTGCGACTCCCACAATTGAGAAGTACGGTGAATCTTTGGGAAGGTTTATGTCCAACGATGGACGTTAAAAGTTTGATGATGATACTGACGATAATGACAAGAAAATATTAATAATTGCATCTGGTATGATACGATATAAATTGCAATTTCATAAGAAACTGCGATCGTCTGGAGTTTTTGACACAATGAAACAAAAGTTGAAGGGATGGCGATGAATCAGATTTCAGACTAAACAAATAAATATTCTGAATAGTACGTAGGATTGTACAACGGACGAACAAAAACCTCTGTATAGATTACGGGTTATTGTGTTGAGTCAATAGTTTACATGAGAATGAATCATTCTTCAGTTTGCAAAGGCAACTTTTTTAACCGTTTCTTATCACTCTTTACATTAGATTGAAATAGCAACTGAATGGAGAAATTGATTGAATTTTTCTTAATCATGAGGTTTAGGTATTCGAAGATTCTTTATAAGATTCAATGGTTCGTTGGGTATCTTTTTATTCGTTATGTTATATGAACTAATATCGATTTTCAAAGTTGCTGATTCGGTGAATCAATTTGTTTCTTTTGAAGAGAAAAGTTAAAAAGCAAAAAACGCATATGGATACGCTTGCGAATGTGTATTGGTACGTTAATTACATACATAATGTAAAACATTTAATAACAAATGTGCACATATATACACACACACACACACACACACACATATATATATATATATATATATATATATATATATATATATATATACATATATAAATATATATATACACATATATATATATATATATATATATATATATATATATATATATAATGTGTGTGGTTGTACTCACGTATACCTACGCATATTTATACATACATATACACAGAATAATATACATACTTATATACCTACTCATATACTAGCACACACACACACACACGTATATGTATATATATATATATATATATATATATATATATATATATATATTGAGATGGTACATACATCGCTTCTCAATCAAAAGTATCCATCCAGTTCCCCTCTGCATTATTACTTTTTTCTTTCCTTACAACTTAGAATCAAATATGATTTGAGAGGGGGTTGATACAATATACCTACTACAATATACCTACTACTTTAAAGATACAATATATATATATATATATATATATATATATATATATATATATATATATATATATATATATATATATATATATATATGTATATATATATATATATTTAAAAAAAAAATTTTTTTATTGTGGAACAAAAAAGTAATAAGATAAAAAACAAAAAATGCAAAACTCCAGCATGCATAAGTATACCCTATCCCTCCCATCCAGTACTCTTCAGGTTTACCTTTCGCAGTTACATGCCTTTCGAGGCGTGTTTCTATAAGATTGACACATCTGGACGCTGGGACTTTTGATCATTCTCCAAGACAAAATTGCTCCAAGTTGGATGGGTTCCACTAGTGTACGACAATCTAAAAGTCGTACCACAGATTCTCATTCGGAGTTGGGTCTGTGCCTTGACTGGGCCATTCCAAGACGTTGAAATGTTTCTTTAGTGTTGCTTCAGCGGTATGTTTGCGATCATTGTCCTGCTGTAAGGTGAACTTCCGTCGCAGTCTCGAATCTCTTTGTTACTAAAACGGATGTAGTTTAATACAAGTGAATTCTTCTGGAAAATCTATCATTTCCACAATTGTAGACAGTTTACCAATGCCTGCAGATAATAAACGTCTCACACTTGCCATCATCGTACTTTACTATGGGAATGATGTTCACTTTTAATGAGCGGTGTCGGGTTTGGGCCAGGCATGGTATTTTCCTTATTGGCCCAAAAGTTGAAATTTAGTTTCAATTGGTTTGATATGTTTTCTGAGAATTTAGAATATGTCTTTTTTTTGTTCCTTGTGCAATGTTTTTTTTTTATCCGTCCATTCTTTCATAAAGCACAGCTTTGTGGAGGTATGATTTAAAGTGGTACCATGGAGGTATATTCGTATCTCTGTTGTAGAGTTTTCAAGCTCCTACAGGTTTATCTTTGGCCACTTTGATGCCTCTTTGAATTATGCCCGCCTTGCCCGGTTCGTGAGTTACAATGGGCTGTCTTTTTTCAGGTAGGTTTTGTATGGCGCCATTTTCATTCCATTTTGCTATCATAGATTAATGGTACCCGGTAGGATGTTTTCTTATTAGCCAACTCTGATCTGTACTTCTACACAATTTTTTCCCTGACCTGATTGGAGAGCCTCTTTGTCTTCATGGTGCCCTTTTGTTTGATAGTGTAGCTAGCTTAATAATGTTGCAAACTTTGATGCCATTCGGAACAGGTACATATATAGCGAGATCATGTGATCAATCACCATAATTGCACTTTATTTAACAACTTGTATGATTTCTGAAGGTAATTGGTTGCATCAGATCTTATTTAGGAGTTTTATACGCACGCCTCACTTTCCATTAAAAAAATCTATCTATCTATCTATCTATCTATCTATCAATCAATCAAACTCTCTCTCTCTCCCTCTCCCACTCTCTTTCTCTCACGCTCTCTCCTTCTCTCTCTTTCTCTCTCTCTATATATGATTTGCATTTTATTTCATTTCCCCAAATTGGACTAATTTGGGTAAAATCCATTTAAATTACAAGTTGTGATGCAACAAAATAGAGGAAACACCTCGATGGGGAAATGTTTTTGCGAGACGCATGAACAAATGTATACATATTGATGTAGCTAGAAATGCACACACACACACACACACACACACACACACACACATGCACATGCAATCACATAGTGAGGAATAAATCTCTGTTGTATGAAATAGATGCCTTTTCCATCATATGGCTACGCACCTATTGATTTACCTACATATATCTAAATGTATATGCACTATTCTAAAGAAAACCTTTGAAAAAACCCCCCAAAACAAAAAAACCCACTTGTTGGAATCACTAAGATTTCTTTTAGATAAATATGAATATTTTTGCATATGCGTATAAGTAAATTAAAATTCAATTGAAAATTAAAATTCTAATGAACGGTCTCCACCCCCCTCTCTCATTCTATATGCATATTTATGTATTTATATATCTGTATATATCTCATTCTATATCTATCAATATGTAAATTTGTGTGTGCGTATATATATATATATATATATATATATATATATATATATATATATATATATATATATATATATATATATATATATATATATTTTTTTTTTTTTTTTCCCTGTGATAAATGAATGTATATTAAACAGAAGAAATTTCATGCACTCGTATATGTTCACTATTTACATATATATATTATGTCACTAAATGAAATTGTTTCCGAAAAGCTTTTTTCTTCTGCCACTCTTCAGAGGATGAACTGTTAAAAAGTAATCCACATTTGAAAAAAAATGTTGCTGAAAGGATTTGAAATTACATCACGACATCACCTTAAAGCATAACACTTTTGATTGTTGTTCTAAAACTCTCCTGATAAAAACTAATTCCTACTGTCTACACAATTCAGGCTTTTTGGATTTGATGTTTTCAAATCTATCCACATCAAACACCAAAAGCCAGGATCGTGCAGACAGAATGGATTTGTTTTATCGAGCGAACTTCAGGACAACAATCAAAGGCATCATGGTTTGAGGCGATGTCGTGAAGTAATTTCAAACAGTTTTAATAATATCTTTTCGATGTGTCCATACATCTCTATTGGACACTTTTCGGTCGATCAGTCTGTCCCAGTTGTTGAAGAACGGAAATAGGAAGGAAAGATGAGGTATCTTGTTATTCAAAGATGTGACTTCATTGGACTTGTTTATTCTACTTACGTTGTCTAGGCCAATACACACACACACACACACACACATATATATATATTCAAGAATACAAGAAAAATGAAATAGAAAATAGATCTTATCCGTTGTTGATGTTTAATCACAGTGTTCAATATTCAACGCTGTGAATGAAGCTATCATTATATAAGAAATAAGAATCACAAGGTTAGATACCCAGTGAATATGCTGTTTGCTGATGAGTGCGTTAGGCGTGAAATGTTAACATTCACCGGGTATATATCCTTGTCATTCTTATTTTCTCTCCCTCTCTCTTTCTCTCTCTCTCTACTTACACTCATGATGGTTTATAGAGATTTCTCAAAAATGCCGGTGTCAGGCATGCGTAGTTCTTCTTATAACCTTGAAGATTAATTTTTCTGATAACTGTGATTTAAATTGTACCCATATTTCATTGTTATGTTTGGGTTTGGATTAAGGTCAAATTAGGGTTATTGTTTCTGCTCTGAGAAAACATCTTTCATCGTCCATTTTGGGTCATCATTTAAAAGATTCTGCCATAGTAGTATTAACATTTATGGAAGGAGAAATCAGCGATCATGGTTTCCAATGACGAATGGAAAGTAAGGGTGTGGTTCAGTATCAAAGCTACATCGTAAAAAGAACTCTATCTTATAAAACCTTCGAGTATATCATTTTTCGATTTCCCAAAAAGGTTTAGTAAATTGGAAGCACTGGAAACTGGGAAAAAAGCTAATTTCCTTTAACAGGTCTGGATTCAGTCCCCTGGTTATATTTACTACTTTTCTAAACACTGGTGTATTGTTGCTCTCACTGATTTCTTTAGAGCTAAAATTAGTTTTTATTATAAGAGCCCAAACACTGACTCCAACAGAATCGACGGTTTAGTTTTTGATAAAATTCGACCTTAATATTTACGTTGTAGACTAATTTATGATCTGCTGATTTTGGATAGGTCTTCGCTTTTCTTCTGTGATACTCAACGGCAGAGCCAGCACTCATTGGGCAAAATGGCATAAGCACTGAGAGAAAGACAAATTCACATCCATAGTCACTTACAACTAATGGAAATTAAAGTTACAGTTTAGCATTTCAGCGATATTGTAAATAAAATCCCTTTTTATGAAAACTTAAATATCTCAAACCTGCCGAATTTCCAGGTGGTCTGAAGATCTAATAAATTGAAAGTTCATGAAACTTAATGGAAAAAACTTCATTTAATTTGATACATTAAAAAATTCATTAGCTTTGGGAGGAAAACAAAACGAAACATCTTCTGCTTGACTTTGGAATCGGTCCACTAATATCATTTTACCAAATCAGCCACTGAACCCGTAAATTACAGCCTAAAAATGACTTGAGAAAAACAAAACAGAAAAAAAAAATTTCTATTTTTCGAGGTTCTAACCATTTGGCTAATTGCACCACCATGATTTTGAAACATCAAATATCCCCCCCCCCAAAACGAAACACCCCCCCCCAAAAAAAACATGGACCCCCTCATACGTGATTGCGTTCAAATAAATTATGGAGAAAATCTCGTGAGGTTCAAATATCAAATAGTTTGAAAAGAATACAAAATTGAGGGGGAAGAAAAAAATCTTTTCCCTTTTGAATTTGGGTCCGTCAAGTCTATTATTCGAGGCTGTAACCACACGGCTACTGAACCGCCCAAACATTTGACCGAAGAATTACTGCTCAAAAAGAAATTAGAAATAGATGTGAAGTAGATTTAGAGAGCCAATTGAAGGATTACAGGGTTGCAATAAAATGAAAGGCTGTAGTACCTAACAATGAAGAATACGATACGGAATCGCCCGACGTTAAAACTGAAAGAAAAGTAAAAGAGTGTCTAAGTGACTGAAAGAAATGTTGAGTTTGGAACTTTAAAATGACTTAAAAATAGAATACTTGGATTATTAACAGTAAATTATCTAAAAATAGCTTAGGCTCCTTAGTTCTAATCCATACAGTCATTCTTTAATGGGTTTATAAAATAAGATTAACAAGGATATAAACTTGTTGAATGTCAACATTTCGTACCTAACATACTCTTAGTAAAGCACGAAATGTTGACATTTACTGGGAATATCCTGGTAAATCTTACTATATATATTAATAGCTACATTTACTGTGATTAAATATCATTGACAACGGAAAAAATCTGTTTTCTATTTCTTCTTTGTAATCTTACAAATTGAAAAAAACAACAACAAAAAAACAAAACATTATGATCTGTATGTGTGTGTGTGGACAAAAAAAATGGAACGTTTATTGCCGACAGAATGTGCTAATTATAAAAAAAAAACCATTTTGAGGAGGAACTATATTTCGTCCGGCGTCGATGTTAACCGAGTGGCAAATCGAACAGCCTTGACTGCATTAATGAATGAAGAAATTACCGTCTTATTAATTATCACATACATATGTGTATGTGTGTGGTGTATTTGTGCGTATGTGTATGTGTGTGAATGTGTGTGTGACTATGTGTCCTAGAATCTATACAGGCTTCCTAAATTACGTAATGCAATTTATGTAAGATTACATTTATGAAAAAGTTTTGAATCGATGGACATTCAATTTATTCGTGCTTAAATACATCGCTGTGCTTTTAATAAATCATACTGGCATGTGTCAGTTGTTATTGAAGACGTCTCTTCTATGTGTGAGTTGCATTTGAAAATTATCAGCAGATTCACCTCCCAATAATTTAAAATATACGACACCATTAACAATGTGTGTAATTTTCTCAGTCTGGACATCAGTCACATAAATTTTATATGGCTGGATATGAAACATTTAACTAATACACACGCACACACAAATACACACACACGCACGGACACACACACATATGTATACATTAACGGTGTTGGCATAAAGTCTGTACACATGGGGCGAACTGTGTGTTTCTAATGTTGGAGATCATTAATGAAGTTATGGCATATTCGTTTCCACGTACAGACTTCATACCCATTTTATATGCATATATATGTTATGTATATATATATTATATATATATATATATATATATATATATATATATATATATATATATATATATATATATATATATATATATGTGTGTGCATGTTGTGTGTGTGTGTGGTGTGTGTGTGTGTGTGTGTGTGTGGTGTGTGTGTACGTGTTTGGGAAGATTAGAAGGAATAAGACAGAGGACAGAAATAGCAAAGGGAAA
>OY735222.1:14645027-14777527 GCA_963457665.1 Thysanoteuthis rhombus
ACAATAGAACTAATTGGGAGAGAGGGTAAGAAGGAGGAATAGGAAGAGAAAATTAGAATAAAAAGGCAAATGGAGAAAGTGAAGAAACCTCCACGAATGAAGTCGCGCGCATGCACATACCAAGCAAAAATGGGCGAATCGTCTGTTTCGAGATATTACGCAAACTTCTGTTTATTTCTTTTTTCGTGATGTCTTTAATTAAAATGTAAGATTTCTGACGAGACCAGCAAAAATAAATTACAAAACTACCAACTGTATGTAATTAATTCCTGCATGCTACTGGCGATATTTTTCTCATATTGTAGATGATAAATCAGTCTTAATGTGTCAAATATTTTGACGATTCATTTCGCCCCTAACCACACTAACGACAAACATGGTAGATTCGAAAAATAGAAGGTATTGTATAATACTCATTAAGTCAAGTTTCTTTTCACTTTAAATTGAAAAAAAAATACAATATTACCTACATTGATTAATAATATAAAATAAGAATGAAATCATGACATGATTTGAATCTCTACCATTTTGCTTATCTGTTGCTGCCTAATAACTAAGGAGTATGATTAGAAGTATAACTTATTCATAGTATTTCAATTTAGATTAACCACTATCGAGTAAATAATTACATAGTACTATTACTGTAAGAATCTATTGGAATTTGACTTATGAATATGATGAAAAATTTTATTTACTTCATTATTTTAAAAATGACGCTCTGGTTTACATATTTCTTCAAAAATAAGATAAAATTATTATTCAATAAAAGGCATTCAAAGGTAAAGTAAAGATGAATACATTTATTATAATCATGGGTCATGTTACCAAACGGTTATTTCTTGTTTTATTTATAAATACGTGTCTTTTCTTTTATGAATTTATTTTAGACCTACGGCAACAATATATACAAATAGAAAAAATATATTGGTAATGTAAAATAACAGTAACGCTGATTAGAAGCTATGTTACTGAAGATTTTCATATCAGAAGTCAATGTTTTGTAAACTGGAAACTTTCAATAATTGATTTTATTGGAATTCTAACATATAGCAATGCCGGAGTCCAATATCTAGTAGGCCTCTGCTATCGAATCCCAATATTATATATATATATATATATATATATATATATATATATATATATATATATATATATATATATATATATATATATATATATATATATATAAGTATGTCCACTCAGGATACGTATATTTTGTAAACGAGAAGTCTTATAAGAAATAAGAAAAAGCACTCATCTTAAGTAGTGAAAAAATAGCGAGGAAAATACTTTTGAAAATCAATAGTTTTTTTCTGGTAACAATGTATTTTAAATTCCCTTTTAATAGAAAACAAGAACCGTAAGTTCAACGATGCGTCCACCATCTTTACGTCCACATTGGTCCATGCTTCTGCCTCAATTACCAGCAACCTGCAATTTGTGACGGACTTTCTAGCTAGGGACTTCTTAGCGATATAATTAGTAACTATAACAATTAGTGACTTTTGTTTTCATAGATGAAACTATTAGCAAAGAAAAAAATAAAAGTAATTAAGAATAAACAAATGCTAATGTAAATATTTTCCAACAAATGGGAAAAGTTTTCTCTTCATTTTGGGAGAGAGAGAGAGAGAGAGAGAGAGAGAGAGAGAGAGATTTGAGCCTTTGGATTATCGAATTCGTCATGCTTGGCTGTTTCTGTCTCTCCTCTAAGACCGAAGAGGAGTAGGAGGAGGAGGACAAAATTAAGAATGGTTCACCCGATTGACCAGAAGGTCTGATGTACATCTCAAATAAATAAGATGTTATCCCAAAAGATGCAAATCATTAGCAAAACCTTCAAAACAGGAAGAAAACAAGTTAGTGTGCTCAAAGACAATGGAGACCTGACGACGGAAAATGACCGGATTGTCGAACGTACCAAAGAATCTACAAAAAACTATCCATCTAAACCAGGAACACACTTTGTAAGGAAGAAGAAAAAAAAAAAAAAAGAAAAAGAGGAAAGAGAAGAAAAAGAGGAGAAGAAGACTGAGAAGGTGAAGAAGTTGGGCTGGGTTTCAAAGAGAATGAATAGAAGTAGAGGGAACGTGCTTGATTGAGTTTCCCTTTAAATATAATTTCCAATTTCAAAGGGATTCTGAACGAAGAGAAGTAGTAAGAGGGGAAGGAGGAGGAGGAGAAAGAAGAGGAAGGGAAAAAGACGAACAGGAAGAGGGAGATGAAGATGGTTCACCCTAAGGTCTGGACCAAGTTTCATATTAATCCGACATGATCCAGTCGACGATCCCCCCACCTCATCATTATCAGCGTCAGCCTTTTAGTGTTCGTCAAATACGCCAATATTTCCTGAACTCTTTAAGTTTGTCACGCCATCTTATATCTCGTCGGCCACAGATTAGCATGTGATTTTTAGGGATCCACATTGTGAGTAGTGATGTCCAGAAGCTGTTTGCCATTCTCGCAACATGACATGCCCATTGCCATCCGAGCTTCCTTATGGATTCAATGACATCTCAGAATCGTACTTTTACTAAGACGGTTTGTTTGTTCTTTGGTTTAAACGTATTGGCGACTTCTATTAGAGGGATTGTTACTCTGTTGTTGAACTTTTTGGTGTCGTCCTCTTCTGGTTCGGTTAGAAGTTCATATCTGTTGTTCAGTTCGTGCTTGAAAGGTAGGGCGAGTTCTTCTGGTACGTTCAGTAGTTGTAGTTTGATGTGGGACATTTTCCTGTGTTATTTGTTGGTTTCAATCTGGATTTTACATATCATTTTGTGGTCGCTTTCTACGTTGACTTAATTTAGGACGTAGATACCTTTGTCTGCCGGGACGTAGTCAATTCCGTTCTTAGTATCGTTATTGGGGCCCCTCCAAGTATATTTTCTTCTTGAAGAAGGTGTTCATGATTCTGAACCCATTTACTGTTGCTAAATTTGAAAGATCTTCGCCTCTATCGTTCCGTATCTTGTACCCTGAATCGTATATACATTCGACACAATTTCCTTGTCCTACCTGAACGTTGAAATCTTCCGTAAGGATATTGAAATATCTGTTTTGTTCGAGTATGGAGTTCAAGTCGTCGTTGAAGTAGTCTATCTCCCCCTTGATTGACTGTGAGGTGGGAGCATTGTCTTGAATGATGTTGAATGTGTATCTCTTTCACAGTTGTACGATGACACTAGCTACACTACCTGGAATTACCCCCTACGTAATAGCTTTTTAGTGGTGGTTCAATTAGCAAAGTAACTACATGCTAAATTGACCCCTTACTTAGTCTCCAGTAGTTTCCAAGTTTGATTTAAAAAAAATCTGTTTCCTTAGTGGTGACTGTCTCTGTCGAGAAAAGTAATCTATTTATTGATTATGATCAACCCCTTTTCCAATGTTTTAATTGGTTGCCTCGACACAACACGCTGGCCAAGTGATGATTTCTAATTAGTAAATAACCAGATCCATTGAAATATTTATATTGAGCATATCAAATTTTTATAAGGTTATGTTGTTTATAACAAAGAATTCATAACAATGAATGTAAATATATAACAGTGAATGTAAACTGTTCCACTTTGTAAACCTCAGTTCGATTTTTAATCGATTGCTATCTAAAAAGACCTTTCTCAAATCGACCACAATAAGTGGCTCCCTCTTTATGTATGCATGAATGTATGTATGTATGTATGTATGTATGTATGTATGTATGTATGTATGTATGTATGTATGTATGTAATCGTGTGTGCATTTCCATCAGTCTATTCGCATCTGTTTGAGTCTGTTCATGTCTATTCACCTCGGTTAGTACATTTCGATTTATCCCAGTCTTTGTATCTATATACCTGTCTTTTTGTGTCTGTTTGTATTTATTTCCGTATTTCCTATCTATCTATCTATCTATCTATCTATCTATCTATCTATCTATCTATCTATCTATCTATCTATGTGTATGGAAGTCCGCTGTCCCTTTCCAGGGGTTATATTCTAGGGAGGTGAGGGGACCAAAGGATATATTCAGAACATAACTTGGCTGTACCCTGTTACCAGCGAATAATATTACCATATTTTACGTGGGTACACCAAGGTGCAGTTACATAAAATAATTGTACTGCTCCATTATCCTTTATTGACTATAAAATTTCGAGTTTCGGAACCCCTCACCTTAAATGAGAAGGCCTGATCTGGGGTGACTGAGTAAGTGGCCTGTTTCCCTCCCTCACCCAGCGGACGCCCATGTCCACGTGTCTCCAACCCTGTATAGAATTATATTTTATCAAAATTTCGTTGATGCAAAAATGTCGACTTGTAATAACAGGCAAAAGGGTCACTTGATTTGACAGTCTTTGGTAACACTACCCTGCCTTGTCAATCATTGCCTCACCTGACATAAACAACTCGACTCTAGTGGTTTGATTGGGTATAGAGACCAGACGGACAGAATGATATATGAGTACTCTTTTTCATTCATTTCAACCAATAGGCCACGGGTGATTTTCATCATTTAGTTATCAAGTGCGATAATTTCCCGTCTAGCATTTGTTAGATTAAACATTTGGAGATACGATAAAAGAATAATTCATCTACCCACGGATGAAGAGAGAACGTAACGAACAAGAAGTATGATATAGATTTAAGATAAAATATGATAGGCTTGATGAGACAATGTTTGATTAGTGAGATAGGGAGAAGCTGAGTACAAAGATAAATATCAGTACCTTGCATAAATGAATTACCATGGCCCGTGTACCAGAACTGGGTGTCAAAAGAAATCCAAAAATTATCTAAAAATAATAGATATCTGATCTAGAAATATCTAAAAACACCTGCACAAGATTTTGGCATCGTTGGTCCAAAATGACCACAGAGACTCCTAAAAGATCTTTGTTGAAAATAAAAGTTCTTAGATGGTTCCCAGTGGTGTTTCCATGCGAATGTTCAAGTTTGAAGCCTCCAAGTTTGAAGGCACCAGGACACACACACACACACACACACACAAGCAAAGAGAGTAGAATCTGTAACTTACTTGGCTGGTTGGTTTGGCTGGTAATTTGTGGGGTTGCAGTGGTTCGATAAGAAGGACTAGACAAGACAATTTCTAAAGATTGGATGACATTAAAAGAAGGCTAAATATCATGGTAAATATATGACAAATTCAGACTTTTTTGTAATGATGACTGCTCAACAAAAGACGAGAGAATTAACTGATCACACCCTTTTCCAGTTTTTAAAAAATTGATAACCCTGCCATTCAGAGACCACCAATGGGAAATTTAAAGTTAAATCTAGAGACACCAATGAAAGCGTTCTCGTGTAGTGGAGAAAAAATTGAAACTAGACTTGATTAAAGGAGACACCGATCAACCAACAGATACTACAAGTGTACAAGAATTCCCCACGCCCCGCTTTCATGTTATTATTTATTTTCAGCGTGAATACGACACTCGGTGGAGAAGATATAATCAGACAATATAAATCCAGTCCCTGAAAACCGACAGTCAACCAGTCGAATGACAACATGCAATTTTAAAAGAAAAAAACTTCTGTTCCTGTGCAATTAGTGATATTTTCTGATTGATTGTGCCCCAAACAGTACAGAAAACGTCATTTATTCCATTTAAAACTTTTCTTTTGCAACAAAGGCAGTGATAATTTGAAATCTACTCATTTTAAATGCGACAATAGGGAAAATTAGCCCAGTTTTAATCGCATCAAGTGAAAAGAAAACGATCACCTACGAATATTACTATGCTAGTCACGAAGGAAAAGTTTGAAATAGCCATTACCTATACTTTTCACCAAGAAGTAATCAGAAAATAACACTCACAGCCCAGAAACAAAAATCATGGTGAACTGTGCTATCTATTTTCAGCATGGATATGACCCACGTTCAAGAAGATATTTACTATGAAAGTCCAGTCCCCAACCACCAGCAAGAGGTTAATAGTTTAACACCCTTGCCAAGATGGATGGTGAGAAAAGAATAGATTGTCCTGCATGTTTCCCATTGGTGTCAGGGGACTCTGTTCGAACCTCGATGAAAGCCACGATTTTGAACATTGATTTTCAAGGCAGGCAAACCCCCAGAAGATCGGTGCAACGCACACTTTCCATTCACATTTCACCAATTTGCTCTTGTGTCAGACTAAACCAAACTCAGTAAATTATCGAAACTGTCGACCATAAATAAAATAAGTTTCTTCAGTTTTCAAGTTGGTCCGGCTGGCTGTCTGTCTATGTATCAAGTGCACGGACCGCACTGATGGGGCTAGGGAGCTGAAAATTTCAACATTTATGTCTGATAAAACGTTTTTTTCTCATTTTTTGCCCGCCCGGTTTTAAGTGGAGTTTTTTTTGCGTTATGCTAAATTGTTCCGTAGTTTTTGCCCGCTTGTCTTTTTTTATTGAAAGTTCAGGGATCCAACAAAAGAAGAGAGATGTAACTCAGTCATTGATCAACCCCTTTTCGAATTTTTTGATTGATCATCCCAACACGACATGCTTTTAGTCACATGACGATTTTTGTTGAGTGACTTACCAGACCTATCTATATAGTATTCAACTGGAGCATCAAAAAGTGTCGGATCCCAAGAATTTTAGAACAGAGATTGTTTACCTGTATCTCTTTTGTTAAGTCAATCCACTCCAAGAAAGATTGAGAGAATAAACTATCAGAAGAATAAATATTTTTAATCTGGGTGGCACCAACCTTTATAGTTTTGTTGCATATAAAATTGTAAATGTGACCTTCTTGGATGGATGAAGCATGGAATCGTTCATTACAATTATTGATGACTACAACAGTTTAGGGTTCCTTCTGAATATCATAGAATGAGAAGAAGAAAAACAGACAATGGCAGAAATTAGAAATTGAAAAGGTTAATTCATTGCTTCATGTTTTCTGTTCTTTCGATTTTTGTCTTTCCTGTCATTTATGCAACAAGGCAAATAAATTGATTTTAGGATGGTTCATTTCTCCTGTTACATAGAAAGGTTTGAATATGTTATGTCGAGCTTCAAAACACCACTATGATAACAGCAACAACAACAACAACAACAACTACTATTACTAATGCTACTGTTAATATTCTTTTTGTTCAATCTCGTAATCCAATTCAGAATCTTTGGGGCATCATAGATTATCTCATTACAGCTGTGTCAAGCAGGGTTACCAATTAGGATGTGATTTTTCAATTTTTTGATTCTGGAAGTCACTTGAAAAAACAAAATCAAAACATAACAAAACAAAAAAATCTCAATTGGCAACACTGAACTGCAAAACATTAAAAAAAGAAACTCGCCATCACAGTCAATAATTGAACGACCGGAGTAGCAAAATTTGAAGTCATATAAAAAAAAAATCCAATCGAAAAATGAACTTTGACGTGGATTTATGACACAACTGGCATTTTCCACCAGAAACACCTAAAAAATAGTAAAAGCATTTAGGAATACCTAGATTCTGGAAAATATAAACGTTATTATTTAACCTGTAAGAAAGGGGCCCAAATAAGGTCAAAAAAGCTTTTTTCCAAAAATCAAAAATAATTTTTTTAGACTCTAGTGCAGTTCTGGTGCCAATTTTTAAATCTGTGGACCAAGCAGTATGGCCAGGAGCGCTGGATCACACAAACAAACACACAGACAAACACATGCACTTATAAAAATGGTTAGAACCCTTAACCATCTTGGATGCGTACGGTTGTGAAGAATTCAAAAAATCTAAATATTGTCAATACCGGACAATCAAATTCGAAAAAACAAACAAACAAAGAAACGAAAAAACATTGAAATAGCAAACTTTGGAATCAATGGTGAGATTTAAGCAGAAGAATCCATTCCTGACGGAGCCCTACCCTATTTAAGCTTGTTTAGAACCGAAGTTGTCCGTCTCCTAGTCTAGTGTCTAACAATTCTTGGAGAGCCCAGTCTGCTCCTCTATTCATCCATTGATGGGGGGGGGCGGTGCAGTGATTTATACCATTTCCAAGGACATTAGTTTGGAGAGAGCACAAACTGTCTCTGTGGTCGATCCCATTCTCCATGACGCGAACCAAGTGATTTTCTACACAGCCAGATTGGGCCAGATACAAAAATGGTCAAGGCATTCCCAAATGAAATGAGTTAAAATAATGAAAGAAACTAACACACCGAGAATGAACGAGATGAGAATTCGGAGTGAGAACAGTCATTTGGGCTTTTGCATTACCAGCGGCATAATCAACGTTACGTTCAATCAGCTACCCTATAGGTTGCACATTCGATTCCTACAGCAGTCCCATTTTCTTTAATTGTTTATTCTATTTACATTGTACAGGCCAAGTAATACATTAACCGTGTAACGACGGGAGATCCTTTCAAAATAAGGGTTCCTACATGATATAACGCGATTTATTGTCATTCTATCGGATCATATATATCCATACACACACACACAAACATACACACATACACACACACACACACACATACGAGAACAATAATAAAATATTCAACAAAAGTGTGTATATGTATTAATTTATTCAGTTGATCTTATTTTAAAAAGCGTCCATGAATAGAGCAGTTATAAAATGGATAAAGATTTTTTTCAATGGCTCATTATAGATTGTACATTCAGTTTCACATTTTAAGTGAAACAGGATGTACAATCTGTAAAGAGCCATTGAGAAAAATCCTTACCCATTATATATATATGGTTCATTGAAAAAATCTTTATTCATTATATATATATATATATATATATATATATATATATATATATATATATATATATATATATAAGTGAGTAAATATTTTTTCAATGGCCCATTAAAAATTGTATATTATAAATAAGTAACTGTTTTTTTAAATCCCTGAAACAATGGCATGGTGAACAACTGATGATCCCAACAAGAAAGATTCACACATAGTACCATAACATCTAATTCTGTGTAAAACATAAAAAACGCTGAAAACATCACATGAACTGCAGCAACAAATATCCTGAAATAATTGACTGAAATATTTGTATTTAGTATTCAAAGCTGTAGAGCTTGCTACACTATATAAATGCGTGCGTTTGTGTGTATAGATATGAATACATACATATATCTGTGGGTATATATATGTATGTGAATATATATGTGCAAGCATATACGCGCATATATATAGATAAGTTATGATTCGATAGAATGATTATAAATTGCGTTATAATATATAATGTATCATTTGATCTAGACAACTTAAACAGAATAAACAATTGAAAGAGCTTCCAGCAGTCTTATTTCTTTATGTACATACACACACATGCACACACACACACACACACACATATATATATATATATATATATATATATATATATATTTATTGTGTCATCCACAATTACATTGTATTACAACTCTTTAGTGTGGCTTTTGACTATCCGTTATCCAATCCAGTACCACGAGGCAGGATTGAAACCTTTGTTTCAGACCCGGATATCCTACCACTGCACTAGGGAACTTGACGGTCAGTAATGCTGAATTTAAGCGATATATTCATTTAGCTTAAATTCCCCATCCACCAGAATGCTCTATTCCTATGGAAGAGCATTGCATATGCTCACAATGAACGAGTTACCTCACTTATAGAGTGCTCAACCCTGAATAAAGGAGCGTTAATTATTGTCATCCACAGGCAGCTGTTTTATGACTCTTCGGTGTGGCTATAGACTATTCGTTATCCCATTCAGTACCACGAGGCAGGATTGAAACCTTCGCTTATAGAAACCTATGTATATATATATATATATATATATATATATATATATATATATATATATATATATATATATATAATTAGTAATTGTATCATCCACAAACAGCTGTTCCGTTGTATTACAACTCTTCAGTGTGGCTATAAACAATCCAGTATTCCTACCACTACCGCAAGGTAGGGTTGTGTGCGTGTGTGTGTGTGTGTGCATATATATATATATATGTGTGTGTGTGTGTGTGTGTGTGTGTGTGTGTACACATATATGTATATATATGTGCGTGTACATATATATATATGTATGTCTGTAAAAATATATAGATATGTGTGTGTGTGTGTGTTTGTGTGTGTGTAATCAAAACAAGAAAATTATATTGCAAACCCAGAAAGAAATAAAGAAAGAGAATAGAAAAAATATGCCAGAAAAAAAACCCCATAGAAAACAAGAAGAAAACCAAATGGAAAAAAAAGAGAAAATTAAAAAAACAACTCAACAAAGAGAGCAAACCAATAGTTGCAATAAATAAGGAAGTAAAACTAATGAAGGAACAAAATCAACAAGATAATCTTAGGAATGCAATTATTTGGAAAAAGAAGAAGCGAAGGCATAATTTAAAAAACGCCAATTAATGAAAATATATTTGAAAGAAAGCTAATAAATAATTGGCGTATTAAAACCCAGAAAAGGAACAAGCCTTCCAGGCCTCACCTTTTTGGCTTTCGTTCCAAATTTTCAAACTTCCCCGGGCAAAATACCAGAAAACATTATTAAAGCAAGAGAAACAGACATCTTTTGCACTATCATAATGATGATAGCAATTAATAAGCATTATTTAGAATATGTCTCTAATTACCTGGATGTAATTAATCTATTACGTTTTTCATTTTATTCTCGCCTCTGGCAATTATATACTGTGCCATAATTCCCCTGGCCTCCAATCGACAAATGGCATATATCCCTGATATTTACAATTAATTTACCCTTGCCGTCAAATGATGGTATATATGAAATGTATGGATGCACATTGTATTTTATAAACGTAGATAATAGTGATTTGCATTGTTGTGAGATTGGATAATAGTGATCTGTTGACCACAAAGAGATTATTTTTGTTTTGTTTTTATAATTTTTCATATATTTAAAAAAAATCATTCAATAAGTTCAACAGAATATGAAAATTATATCAGTCACGTCCCTTAGCACGACAAAAGAATTACACACATTGTTAATTATTTCACTTTTATAATGTTATTGATAATGATATAACATACATTTTAAATACTTTTGAAAATATTCGTTATAGAAATATTTTGATTACTTTACTAAATAACAATAATATTGTATAATAATGTTTATTCTTTATTGTAGGATTTAATTTAATAGTAATGTAAAGGTAACGTTACTTATTTATTCATTTATTCAATATATAAGAAAAATATCTAAATTTTAATCTAATTCAGAATTGAAATTAAATTACCACATCAAAATACGGACTTTATCCTCTATCAGTAAGTGGATTTTAATCCACGAAAGTTGGAAATGACAAGGTAACATTTTATTAAACTGAATTTGAAATGTTGGATATTTTTTTCAAGAATGAGTCTGTCAATTTCGTGGTGATGTACTTCTCATTCATTTCATGAGCTAAATCCAATTAATGAAATCTATTTGGGTTAATTTTAAACATTGCATCCCAAAAGGAATTTAAAAGTAATTAAATCAAAACTGAAAATGACACACCATTCTTGATAAATGGATGAATCAAGAAAAACGCGTCGAGTGTTTTCTCTCTCGAATCTTAGAAAAATATTGCTCTAGACGATAAAATTGATATATTGAACATTTTCAATATGATAAAAATAAATAAATTCCAAAACTTCAACTGCACTAATTTCATCAATTTTTTTACCCTGAAATCATTTTTTGATACACACACACACACACACATACACACACACATACACACACACACATATATATATATGTATATATATATATGTGCATATATATATATATATATATATATATATATATATATATATATATATATATATATATATATATATATATATATATTCAGTTTCCTTTCAATAGAAATCACCTTATTGAAATTCAAATACATTCGATATTTTTCTAGATGGGGAGAAAAATGTATGTTAATAACGAAAAGGAAAAAATACAAAGATCTTAACTGAGATATCCTGAAGGTGTGAATTGTGATAGCGCGAGTCGTTCCAAGCAAGATTGAAACATCGGGAATAATTCGCATATCCCTCGCGAGAAAGATAAAGCATGTGTGAATCCCAAGGAAGAAAGAAACATGACAAACAACAATGCAGATAAGAGAATCAGTTGGTCTATCCAGTAGACAGAGCGTCGGTTGCTTTCTGGCCAAAAGTATCGATGAATTCAGGTATGATATTAACAACAACAACAATAATAATAATAATAATAATAATAATAATAATAATAATAATGATAATAATAACAACAATAGTAATGATAATAACAACAACATTAATAATAACAACAACAACAATAATAATAATAATAATAATAATAATAATAATAATAATAATAATAATAATAATAATAATAATAAAGAGAGAAACAGAATCGCTCATCATGGCAGCCCAAAACAAAAGCATAAGGACAAACTACATAAAAGCAAAAATCGATAGAACACAGACAAACAGCAAATGCCGCATGTGCGGTGAAAGAGATGAGACAGTAAACCACATAACTAGTGAATGTAGTCAGCTCGCCCAGAAGGAGTATAAGCATAGACACGATAGAGTAGCTACGATGATACACTGGGAACTAAGTAAACAAATGGGATTCAACCATGGGGAAAAGTGGTATCAGCACAAGCCAGAGGCAGTTTTGGAGAATGACAACCACAAACTACTGTGGGACTTTGACATCCAAACTGACCACCTCATCCAGGCAAGAAGGCCGGACTTAGTAATAGTAGACAAAAAAAGGAGGGCCTGCCAAATAGTAGACGTTGCTGTACCTGCAGACCATAGAGTAAAGAAGAAGGAGGGTGAGAAAAGGGAAAAATACCAGGACCTAGCAAGGGAGTTAAAGAAAATGTGGAACATGAAAACCAGGGTAGTACCGGTCATAGTGGGAGCACTAGGAACTGTCCCCAAAACGCTGAGGGAGAGACTGGAGGAGATCGGGATTAGGGGGAGGATAGAGACCGTACAGACCACAGCACTGCTGGGCACTGGACGGATACTGAGGAAGGTGCTAGAGATATAAGGACTGCAACGAATCGTAGCTCTGTCATGATATGCGAAAGAGAGAGGAGACGTTAGCTGAAGACCTGAGGAGACTTATTGTCACTCAGCCTTCAGCGATAACCACTGGGCAACCGGTGTGAAACTGTAAATCGCAAAATTACTGCGATCTATGAGTACGAGGAGAGGAGGGCTGGAGACTTGAGGAGACTTGCTGTCACTCAAACTCCAGCGGTTACCACCAGGCAACTGGTGTGAGATTCCAAATAATAATAATATAACAACAACAATGATAATTATAATAATGTCACTCAACCTCCAGCAGTAACCACCAGGCAGATTGCAAATAATAATGATAACAATAATAATAATGAATACCAGGACCTAGCGAGAGAACTGAAGAAGATGTGGAACATGAAAGCAAGGGTGGTGCCAGTTGTAGTTGGCGCACTGGGAACTGTCCCAAAGACACTGAGGGTGAGACAGGAGGAGATCGGGATAAGGGGAAGGATTGAGACTGTACAGACCGCAGCACTCCTAGGAACTGCGCGGATACTGAGGAAAGTGTTAGAAATATAAAGACTGCAACGTTAAAGGTTAATAGTAACCAAACAGGGGAAGGGAAATGAAAGCGGAAATGTGAGCTGCAGCACTGACATGATGGGTGGGGAAGGGAGATGTTGGCTGAAGACCTGAGGAGACTTATTGTCACTCAGCCTTCAGCAATGACCACCGGGCAACCGGTGTGAAACTGTAAACCACAGTATTACTGTGGCCTACGAGCACTTGGAGAGAAGGGCTGGAGACTTGAGGAGACTTGCTGTCACTCAAACTCCAGCGGTAACCACCGGGCAGCTGGTGTGAGATTGCAAATAATAATAATAATAATAATAATAATAATAATAATAATAATAATGATGATGATGATAATAATAATAATTACTGAAACGATCACTGTCAGACCAACATTTTTTGCTCCCTTCTCACAGAGAATGACCAGAGAATAATTCAGAAGTAAGTGAAAAATTCTCACACGTAAAATTAAAGCCTCTTATGTAAAATTATTGACTTACAGGAACCATTTTACAAGTGAATATTCGTTTGAATTTTTTTCCTCTTTACTATAAATTCTTTAGATTTCAAATTTCAACGTACGAACGAGTTTAAGAAAAGGGATACAGAATTGATCCCCTCTCCCAAACTACAAGTTGAACTCTTACTAGGTGAAGACTTGAAAGTTATAAGGGAGAGATATGGAAACACCAATAGTACTTACGTAGTTAAGAGGTGACCCTGAAGCTTAATGACAAAGGTATTCAGTGAGTGGTAGAGGACAAACACCTTGCCACCCTGTTAGATGCTGCGTACACACATATGCTTTCACATAGTGAGAAAGCACTATGGGTGCTAAGAGCTGGTGGAGCTCTGACATTACTCTGAATGACACCAGTTTTAAGTAATCTATCAAATCACCACAACCCCCCAAAATATGACAGTACAAGATCAATTTAAAGCAAAAATGAGACACGAATTCAAGATTTGTACGTCATAACCGACATGTGCTGCCTTCTTCGCCACTCGGAGGGATGCAGTCGTCATACTGCGACTGCTGGCCAAAAACCCCGAATCGTGTACCCTTAATGACTTTCGGGAGGGATGCAGTCGTTACCAAGTTACTGCTGGCCAAAACTCCTGCTCATGCTCCTCACCAGGCCTCCAACAGAGACGCAACTGACACCGAGTGACTGTAAGCCAGAAAAAAAATGGACGAAATAGGGCAAGTTAGTTGTGTATTGCTACTTCAAAAACAAACCACCTGTGCAGCACTATAGAGAATGCATGCTCAGAATATGGAGTGAAAAATTCAGCTTTGAGGCATCAAATCAGCACCTGGCTGATCAAATGAAACAAACCCTTAAAAACAAATGGCTTGCAGAGATAGAACCATGGGTATTCTGCAATAAAATAGAAAATGAAGAAAGTGGCTCACCCGAAGAGGAACCTCTCAATACAACTGACATAATAAACAATGAAATGGAAACAAATTTAAAGAAAATCCCTGACCAAAGGCATACACCAGAAAGAGACGCAGACATTCAAACAGAATAAGAAAAAAAACCAGATACCAACTCTTAGAGAAATGATGCATGAAGAGAAGACGAAGCTGTCAATTCTTAGGGGCAAGGATGGGACAAAACTAAAAGAGTCAACCCCTTACAGGATATTGGAACGAACGACCTAACGGAGCTCAACAACCATTACGCTAGAGCAAAAATGGTTAGGGGCCTCTTTACAATACAAGGAGTGATGAGTAAACTTCGAATAACAGGAACAAAAAGCCCATCTAGAAAATAAGATAAGAAGAACAGATCTCAACTACAGAGGGATGAAGGTCTAATGAAATGCACCATGTGCACCATACAAAAACAGACCACGTGCAAGACTATGGAACAATAGAAGATAAGACAAAAAGTGTTTCTATGGCAATGGAAGACATACATTAAGGAAGACTAGTCAAAGAAGCAAGACTAAAGAGATATAGATAAAGGACCACCCAATGCACACATAACTGCAGATTCCAAAACAAAGAAAAAGTTTTACCAAAACCTGGACGGAGAAAGAAAACAGAACTTAAAACCAGATGCCACAGAGGCAAAGAACTTCTGGAACGGCATGCGGGGACACCCCAAAAGACACAACGAAACCTGTGAATGTTTATATAGCATGGAAAGAGAACAAGATATAGACGACAGAGAACAAATTGTATTGTATGAAACCACATTGAAAGACTCCATCAAAAAAAAGAAAAAATTGCTGGAAAGCACCAGGACCTGATGGGCTCCATGGATATTGGTTTAAGAATTTCAGCACATTACACGACAGGCTAATCCACCAACTCATGAATTGCCTAAATGAAGGTGAGGTCCCAGAATGGATGACCAGGAACAGAACGACCCTCATTCAAAAAGACGCCGAGAAAGGGAACTAATGTGGACAGGACAGATAATCGAGAGAAAATATATATTCATGGAAAAAAGGTGACTATTACCAGAAGAACAGAAAGGATGTAGGAGAGGAACCAAGGGGGCGAATGACTTGCTCCTTATTGACCAGATGATCCTTAAAGAAGTAAGAAAAAGGAAGAAAAACGTTACAATGGGATAGATAGGGTATAAAAAGGGCATTCGGCATGATTCCGCATAGCTGGATACTTAGATGCCTCAGAATATTCAAGATAAGTGAACCAGTGGTGAAATTCAATTCTATGAAAAACTAGAAAGTAGACTTGATAGCTAGAGGGAAAAAAACTAGCAAAGGTGAGTACAAAAAGGGGAATCTTCCAGGGAGATTGTTTCTACTACTATTAGTTCTATGATATCAACAGAATCCTAAAAAACAAAGGATACCAATTCTACAAAACAAAGAGAAAAGTCAACCACCCAATGTACATGGACGATATAGATCTTTTTTGCGAAGAACAGGGGAGAGCTTGTTCAACACAGTGAAGGAATATAGTGATGACATTGAGATATAGTTCAGAAAAGGAAAATGCGCAGTAATCGAAATGCACAGAAGAAAGACTTGCAGCAGAGGAAGGAATCGGATTACCGGCCAGCAGAAAAAAAAACCAACAAAAAACAAAAAACAAAAAAACAAAACAACAACACCCAAATATACAAATAAACAAAAAAGACAAAACAAAAACAGAGCATTGACCACACGAGACCGATAAAAACATTTTGGAATTCTCAAATGCGATGCGGTAAAATGGGAAAAATGGAAGAGAAGAAGAAAATACCATAAGGGGACAAAACTATATTAGAGACCGAACTAAATAGCAGGAATCTGATAAAAGGGATGAACACATGGGCTTTATCGGTTCTAAAACACACAGGACAATTCCTTGGATGGACAAGGGAAGAACTCCAATCAGTGGACTGGCGAACAAAAAAGATTATGACAATGCAGAGGGCCTTACACCCCAGAGATGACATAGATAATCTGTATATGAAGAGAAAAGATGGCGGTACAGGGTTCATTAGCATAGAACACTGTGCCCAAAAGGTCAAAATAGGACAAGAAAATATGAGCTAGCAAAAAGTGAAGACATCATGAAGAGTATCCGAAGCAGCGCAAAGAACAGTAAAAAATAGCAAACGAAGGAGAGGCACAGCAAACGAGGAAAGAAAATGAGAACAAAAAAACAAAAACAAACTATACGGAGAATTCAAAAGACGGATGCAAGATGTGGCAGATGAGAGATCATCGACATGGCTACGCAAAGGAAACCTGAAGAGAGAAACAAAGTTGATCATCATGGCAGCACCGAACAAATGCACCAGGATAAACTATGTCGAAGCAAAAATCAACAAAACATAAACAACAGCGAATGTTGCCTATGTTGAAAAAAGGATGAGACTGTAAACCACATAACTAGTTAATATAGTCAACAAGCTCAGGAGGAGTACTAAACAGACACAACAAGGTACCAGCAGTCATACACGAAACAGCCAAAAGATTTTACTTCGTTGTGAGGGAAACCATGGCATTTCGATGTGAATTATTCATGACTTACGTAATCCAAGCCCCTACACAAGAAGTGTCTAAAGTTGCTAAAAAATGTGTAAAAATTATAGTCAAGCGACAATGACTATCTGCGTAAAAAGAACACTAAGAGCAAAAAACCCTGCGCAGCAAATACCCACTTCAGACCCAAGATGCTCTTGTGAATCAACGAAATATAATCTATTTGGGTTAATTTTGAATACAGCATCAGTAAAGAATTTTTTTAAAGTAACTAGATGAAAACTAGAAATATACACAACTCATGACGAATGGATGAATCAAGGACCATATGTCAGATATTTTCTCTCCTAGATCTCAAGAAAATATTTCTCTATACTATATCATTAATATGTTGAGCACTTTCAATTTAACAAAAATAAACTAAATTTTAAGATAAATAGATAAATACTAAATAATTTTTTAAACAAATACTAGTGGAGACAGTCTCCCTGGAAGATTACCTTTTTATATTGCATTGATTTTTATCATTTAAAAAAAATGAAATCATTTTAAAATGAAGAAGTATTCTTGATATATATATATATATATATATATATATATATATATATATATATATATATATGTTTCTATCCTATCTCGTGATACTGGATGAGATAGTCTATAGCCACACTGTAATTCAACGAAACAGCTATCTGTGGAGGACACAATAATAATAATAATAATAATAATAATAATAATAATAATAATAATAATAATAATAATAATAGCAAAAAGGCATCGCGACTGTAGTCGAAGAGTTACACCAGAAAAGACTAGCCAAAGAGGCAAGACTGAAAAGATACAGACTAAGAACGGCCCAATACACACAAAACCGCACGTTCCAAAACAATGAGAAGAAGTTTTACCAAGATTTAAATGGGGAAAGAAGGCAGGACATGAAACCAGATGCCACGGAGGCCAAGAACTATTGGAATAGCATATGGGGGCACCCAAAAAGACACAACGTAACACCGCAATGGTTGGGAGACATGAGAAAAGAACTAGAAGATATAGACAGGGGAGAACCAATAGTACTGAATGAAACCACATTGAAACATACTCTTAGGAAAGTAGCCAACTGGAAAGCACCGGGTCCCGACGGGATCCATGGGTATTGGTTCAAAAAATTCACCACGTTACACGGCAGACTCACTCACCTACTCCAAAATTGTCTAAACGAAGGCAAAGCACAAAAATGGATGACTAAAGGCAGAACCACCCTCATCCAAAAAGACCCTGAAAAGGGGAACATAGCAAGCAACTATAGACCAATCACGTGCTTACCACTTATGTGGAAAATCCTGACCGGGCAAATAGCAGAGAGAATATACATGCCAATGGATAGAAGGGGACTACTACCAGAAGAACAGAAAGGGTGTAGGATAGGAACCAAAGGGGCAAATGATTTACTTTACATAGACCAGATGATCTTAAGAGAAGTGAGGAAAAGGAGAAAGAATATCGCAATGGGATGGATTGATTAAAAAAAAGGTATACGATATGATTCCACATAGCTGGATACTCGAATGCCTTAGAATGTTCAAAATTAGCGAACCGGTGGTTAAATTCATTGGTAATTCGATGAAAGACTGGAAAGTAGATTTGACAGCCGCAGGGGACAAACTAGCAGAGGTAGGGATAAAAAGGGGAATCTTCCAAGGAGACTCGTAGTCCCCACCATTATTTTTTCTAACAATGATACCGCTTAACAGAATCCTGAAAAACAGCAAAGGATACCATTTCTCTAAAACAAAAGGAAAGGTTAACCACTTAATGTACATGGACGATATAAAATTGTTCGCAAAAACAGGGGAGAGCTTGAGACTCTGTTCAACGAAGTAAGGGAATATAGTGAGGACATAGGAATGGAGTTTGGAATAGAAAAATGCGCAATCATGGTGATGCACAAAGGAAGGCTTTCAATGACTGAAGGAATTGAATTCCCGGACAACAGCAAGATTAGGGCACTGACCGCACAAGACCGATACAAGTACCTAGGTGTCCTTGAATGTGACACGATAAAACGGGAAGAGATGAAGGAGAAAATAAAGAGGGAATACCTCAGAAGGATAAGGAAAATATTGGAAACCAAATTAAACAGCAGAAATCTAATAAAAGGAATGAACACCTGGGCTGTATCAGTAGTTAGGTATACAGGACCATTCCTAGGATGGACAAAGGAAGAGCTCCAATCAATGGATAGGCGAACAAGGAAACTTATGACGATGCATAAAGCATTACACCCTAGGGATGATACAGATAGACTATACGTTAAGAGAAAAGAAGGTGGTAGGGGGCTCATCAGCATAGAAGACTGTGTCCAGGGAGCTAAAACAGTCAGAGAAAGATATGTGCAAACAAATAGTGAAGAAATCATAAAGAGCGCGAGGGATAGTGCAACAAACAATAAAGTAGAAAACAATAGAACAGTACAGCAAGCAAGAAAAGAAAGATGGGAAGGGGAAAAATTGTACGGCGAGTTTAAAAGACAGATACAAGATATAGCAGACGAGAAATCATGGACGTGGTTACGAAAGGGGAACCTTAAGAGAGAAACAGAATCGCTCATCATGGCAGCCCAAAACAAAAGCATAAGGACAAACTACATAAAAGCAAAAATCGACAGAACACAGACGAACAGCAAATGCCACATGTGCGGTGAAAGAGATGAGACAGTAAACCACATAACTAGTGAATGTAGTCAACTCGCCCAGAAGGAGTATAAGCATAGTCACGATAGAGTAGCAACGATGATACACTGGGAACTAAGCAAACAAATGGGATTCAACCATGTGGAAAAGTGGTATCAGCACAAGCCAGAGGCAGTCTTGGAGAATGACAACCACAAATTACTGTGGGACTTTGACATCCAAACTGACCACCTCATCCAGGCAAGAAGACCGGACTTAGTAATAGTAGACAAAAAAAGGAAGGCCTGCCAAATAGTAGACGTTGCTGTACCAGCAGACCATAGAGTAAAAAAGAAGGAGGGTGAAAAAAGGGAAAATACCAGGACCTAGCGAGGGAGTTAAGAAAAATATAGAACATGAGAACCAGGGTAATGCCGGTCATAGTGGGCGTACTAGGAACTGTCCCCAAAACACTGAGGGAGAGACTGGAGGAGATCGAGATTAGGGGGAGGATGGAGACCGTACAGACCACAGCACTACTGGGAACTGTACGAATACTGAGGAAGGTGCTAGAGATATAAGTACTGCAACGAATTGTAGCTCTGTCATGATATGCGAAGGAGAGGAGACGTTAGCTGAAGACCTGAGGAGACTTATTGTCACTCAGCCTTCAGCGATAACCACTGGGCAACCGGCGTGAAACTGTAAATCGTAGAATTACTGCGACCTATGAGTACTGGGGGAGGAGGGCTGGAGACTTGAGGAGACTTGCTGTCACTCAAACTCCAGCGGTTACCACCGGGCAACTGGTGTGAGATTCCAAATAATAATAATAACCAAACCACCAAACCATTTTACCGCAAAAAACGGGGCACAAATTCAAGATTTGTGTGTCGTAACCGGCAGGTGTTCCCTTGTTAGCCACCAGGAGGGACCCGGTCGTCATCCTGTGACTGCTGGCCAAAACTCCGGCTCGTGTACCCTTAATGGCCTTCAGGAGGGACACAGTCGTCACATAGCTACTGTTGGCCAAGACTCATATACCACTAACGACACCCAGGGAAGGCGCGGTCCTCACGGAGTGACTGCTATAAAAAACAAGAGGAAGAGATGGACAAGGGAGGAGAATAGACTAGTTATGTATTGTTACTTTAAAAGCAAGCCTTCAGTGCGATTTTATAGGGAGCGTATGCTCCGAATATGGAGGGAAAAATCTGATGTGGAAGTATCGAACCAACGCCTTGCTGACCAAGCAAAGCAAATTCAAAAGAAGAAATGGCTGTCTGAGACTGAACTACTAGAGATTCGCATTAATGTAGAGAGAGGTTCAGGTGACACATCTGAAGAATGCCCCCCCAGCACAATTAGTACCAATAACAAAACTAGAATAATTCCCCATGAGACCCCCACAGTAAGGTATGTATCAGAGGGTGATGACGAGGCACCTACGGTAGAAGAGAACACCAAAATACAAGCTTTGAAAGAGATCATGCTAGGAGAGAAAACAACACTCCCCTCCCTAAGAGACAAAGACAGAAAGAAAGTCGGAGAAGTGACCGAGCAGGTCAACTGCCTCTTACAGCACATAGAAACAAACACCCTCCTAGAACTCAACAACCTAATTTATGCAGGGGCGAAAATGGTAGCACAAAGCTTTACAATACAAGATAGGGACCCGAGCAATAATAGGGAAGGGAAACCCAACTGGGAGAGAAGGTTACAAAGGCAGATCTCCCAACTACAGAGAGATGAAGTACTGCTTAGAAATACACCACACACAGACAGACCACGAGTAAGACTTTATAACAAATACAAGGTAACGCAAAAAGGCATCGCAACTGTAGTCGAAGAGTTACACCAAAAAAGACTAGCTAAAGAGGCAAGACTAAAAAGATACAGACTAAGAACGGCCCAATACACACAAAACCGCACATTCCAAAACAATGAGAAAAAGTTTTACCGAGATTTAAATGGGGAAAGAAGGCAGGACATGAAACCAGATGCCACAGAGGCCAAGAACTATTGGAATAGCATATGGGGGCACCCAAAAAGACATAACGTAACACCGCAATGGTTAGGAAACATGAGAGAAGAACTAGGAGAAATAGACAAGGGAGAACCAATAGTACTGAATGAAACCACATTGAAACATACTCTTAGGAAAGTAGCCAACTGGAAAGCACCGGGTCCCGACGGGATCCATGGGTATTGGTTCAAAAAATTTACCACGTTACACGGCAGACTCACTCACCTACTCCAAAATTGTCTGAATGAAGGCAAAGCACCAGAATGGATGACTAAAGGCAGAACCACCCTCATCCAAAAAGACCCGGGAAAGGGGAACATAGCAAGCAACTATAGACCAATCACTTGCCTACCACTTATGTGGAAAATCCTGACCGGGCAAATAGCAGAGAGAATATACATGTCAATGGATAGAAGGGGGCTACTACCAGAAGAACAGAAAGGGTGTAGGATAGGAACCAAAGGGGCAAACGATTTACTCTACATAGACCAGATGATCTTAAAAGAAGTAAGGAAAAGGAGAAAGAATATCGCAATGGGATGGATAGATTACAAAAAGGCATACGATATGATTCCACATAGCTGGATACTCGAATGCCTTAGAATGTTCAAAATTAGCGAACCGGTGGTTAGATTCATTGGTAATTCAATGAAAGACTGGAAAGTAGATTTGACAGCCGCAGGGGACAAACTAGCCGAGGTAGGGATAAAAAGGGGGATCTTCCAAAGAGACTCGTTGTCCCCACTATTATTTGTTCTAACAATGATACCGCTTAACAGAATCCTGAAAAACAGCAAAGGATACCACTTCTCTAAAACAAAAGGAAAGGTCAACCACTTAATGTACATGGACGATATTAAATTGTTTGCGAAAAACAGGGGAGAGCTTGAGACTCTGTTCAACGAAGTAAGGGAATATAGTGAGGACATAAGAATGGAGTTTGGGATAGAAAAATGCGCAATCATGGTGATGCACAAAGGAAGGCTTTCAATGACTGAGGGAATTGAACTTCCGGACAACAACAAGATTAGGGCATTGACTGCACAAGACCGATACAAGTACCTAGGTGTCCTTGAATGTGACACGATAAAACGGGAAGAGATGAAAGAGAAGATTAAGAGGGAATACCTTAGAAGGATAAGGAAAATATTAGAAACCAAATTAAATAGCAGAAATCTAATAAAAGGAATGAACACCTGGGCTGTGTCAGTAGTTAGGTATACAGGACCATTCCTAGGATGGACAAAGGAAGAGCTCCAATCAATGGATAGGCGAACAAGGAAACTTATGACGATGCATAAAGCATTACACCCTAGGGATGATACAGATAGACTATACGTTAAGAGAAAAGAAGGTGGTAGGGGGCTCATCAGCATAGAAGATTGTGTCCAGAGAGCTAAAGTAGTCCTAGATAGATATGTGCAAACAAATAGTGAAGAAATCATAAAGAGCGCGAGGGATAGTGCAACAAACAAAGTAGAAAGCAATGGAACGGTACAGCAAACTAGAAAAGAAAAGTGGGAAGGGAAAAAATTGTACGGCGAGTTTAAAAGACAGATAAAAGATATAGCAGACGAGAAATCATGGACGTGGTTACGAAAGGGGAACCTTAAGAGAGAAACAGAATCGCTCATCATGGCAGCCCAAAACAAAAGCATAAGGACAAACTACATAAAAGCAAAAATCGACAGAACTCAGACAAACAGCAAATGCCGCATGTGCGGTGAAAGAGATGAGACAGTAAACCACATAACTAGTGAATGAAGTCAACTCGCCCAGAAGGAGTATAAGCATAGACACGATAGAGTAGCAACGATGATACACTGGGAACTAAGTAAACAAATGGGATTCAACCATGGGGAAAAGTGGTACCAGCACAAGCCAGAGGCAGTTTTGGAGAATGACAACCACAAACTACTGTGGGACTTTGACATCCAAACTGACCACCTCATCCAGGCAAGAAGGCCGGACTTAGTAATAGTAGACAAAAAAAAGGAAGGCCTGCCAAATAATAGACGTTGCTGTGCCTGCAGACCATAGAGTAAAAAAGAAGGAGGGTGAAAAAAGGGAAAAATACCAGGACCTAGCAAGGGAGTTGAAGAAAATGTGGAACATGAAAACCAGGGTAGTACCGGTCATAGTGGGAGCACTAGGAACTGTCCCCAAAACACTGAGGGAGAGACTGGAGGAGATCGGGATTAGGGGGAGGATAGAGACCGTACAGACCACAGCACTACTTGGAACTGCACGGGTACTGAGGAAGGTGCTAGAGATATAAGTACTGCAACGAATCGTAGCTCTGTCATGATATGCGAAAGAGAGAGGAGACGTTAGCTGAAGACCTGAGGAGACTTATTGTCACTCAGCCTTCAGCGATAACCACTGGGTAACCGGTGTGAAACTGTAAATCGCAGAATTACTGCGACCTATGAGTACTAGGAGAGGAGGGCTGGAGACTTGAGGAGACTTGCTGTCACTCAAACTCCAGCGGTTACCACCAGGCAACTGGTGTGAGATTGCAAATAATAATAATAATAATAATAATAATAATAATAATTATATATATATATATATATATATATATATATATATATATATATATATATATATATATATATATACATTCACTTCCCTTTCTAAAAAATCACCTTATTGAGATTCAGATACATCCAATACTTTTTTATACGAGGAAAAAAGTATGATACTTACGGAAAGGAAAAAATGTAAAGATCTCCACAGAGATATCCTGAAAGTGTGAATTGTGATAGCGTGAGTCGTTCCCAACAAAGTTGAAACATCGGGGATAAATTGCATATCCCTAACGAGAAAGATAAAATATGTGTGAATCCTAAGGAAACAATAGAAACAATACAAATGACGAAACAGATAAGAGAAACAGGTCGATTTAATACAGAGAGTATTGGTTGCTTTCTTGCGAAATGTGTCGATGAATTTTGGTATAATAATAATAATAATACTAATAATAATGATAATAATAATAATAATAATTATCATTATCATTATTACTACAGGAACACTCAATGGCGTTGATAATATTAAGGAAAAAGGAAACTTGAAGAGAAAGAGAGACTCGCTCATCATGGCAGTCTAGAAGAAATGCATCAGGACAAATTATGTCGAGGGGAAAATGTACATAATTGAAACAAACAGCAAATGCCACCTATGTTAAAAAAGGGATGAGACTGTAAACCACATAACCAGTTAATGTATTCAACTAACCCAGAAAGAGTAGAGAAACAGACATGACAGGATAGCAACACCAGGAACTGAGCAAACGACTGGTATTCGGCCGTGCAGACAAATGGTATCAGCACAAATCGGAGACAATCCTGGAAAATTGAAGCCACAAATCACTCTGCAACTTAGGCATCCAAACTGACCACCCCATACAAGTGAGAAGATCAAATCTGGTGATCGTAGACAAGGTAAGGAGAACGTGCAAAATAATTAACGTGGCCGTGCCTCTTGATCACAGAGTGAATACGAAGAGTGAAAAGGGCCTGGCACAAATACCTGAGAGAGTTCTGGAAATATGGAATATACGACCCAAGCTGTTAGCGATGGCCCAATAGTCAAGGAATACGTATGGTGGAAACGGTACAAACCACAGCGCTGCTTTGATAGGCGAAGACGATAGGAGAAAAGGACTTGAGACACGAGGGGACTTACTGTCACTCAACATTCAGCGATAACCATCAAGCAACTAGTGTGAAAGTGCAATCCGCAGCACTGCTGGGGACTGTGAGAGTGTGAAGATAAAGGCTGAAGGCTTGAGGAGACTTACTCAGTCCCCAGCGGTTACCATGAGACAACTGAAGGGAAAATGCAAAATATTACTAATTATTCCGATACTACTAGTACTACTACTACTGCATTCCCATTAAGCTATATACCACAATATTACGAGTCTAACGAATTGCAATCAATACAAAAAAAAAAACAACAACAAAAAAACAAAGCTTTGAGTGGAGTTTGACAATAAGTTATTACTAATTATCGCATAAAATGAGCACAAGAGTAAACTTCAGGGAGGCTTGTATCCGTAGTATATTGTTATACTCTATTCAAATATGCCCACAGTCAGCAGAGAAACTGACTAAAATTAAATCAATATAGTAGGGATGGTCAGAAAAGTCTACAAACGCAAGAAAGCTCCGAGGAAAACAGAACATTCTATCTATACAGGGCCAGATCGGAGTATCATAAATTCCAATAAATTATGACAAATTAACAAACTGCGACTATCTCCAAGACCATCCCATTGGTCCAAAAAAGAAGAGTGCACAACCAATGCATTCCCCCGATAGTCACTTATGGAGCTGAAACATGGAACTTAACCAAGAGACTGACCTGCAGACTGAGAAGCAACGTGCACATGAAAGAATCATGCTCAATATCACATGGAGAGATCACAAGACAACACAGTATATCAAGGAAAAATAGGAGTCCGAAACATCATAGAATCCCCGACAAAAATCAGATGGCAATGGGCTGGTCATGTTGCAAGAATGGCTGCAAATCGATGGACATCACGGCTGACAACATGGATCCCCAGAGATCACATACGCAACCGAGGCCGGCAGAATGCAAGATCGAAAGACGAACTAGACAAATTCAGAAAGTGTTGGCTCTGCGACGCCCATGATTGAGAAGTGTGGCGAATCCCGGGGAAGGTCTATGTGCAACAACGGAAAATAAAAGACTGCTGCTGCTGCTGATTATCTATCTCCAATTTCTCCTATCTCAATATCAAAAATTATATCTTGCGCATAACACGACTGGACAGTTTTTCATTGCAAAAACAACTGTTCAGAACGATTGTAAAAAAATATTATCAAGTGTTATGGAAGAAATATGAAAAATGAACATTGCTGTAAAGTATACAATTCTAACGTGAGATATATAAAAAAAAAAAGTCAGATTTAAGTCTCTGATGACTAGAATATACGGAGTCTAGAAGATATTCTCCGAATTCCTAGAATTCAAAAAGAGTAAAGATAATGATAGTAGACCACACACTAAAATTTGGATGAAAGATGGATAAATATCTGACCTTGCCACAGAACTAGAAAAAAGTGAAGGTAGCACTTGTGCTCATCGTCTTTGGAGAGCTCAGAACGGTCCTAAGCAGTCTCGCTAAAAGTTTGGAATAACTCGAAATCCGAGGATAAATTGGAACTATCCAGACGACAGCATTACAAAAATCAGCTAAAATATGGACGAGCGTGCTGGAGTATGAGGATGACCTGTTTTCACTTAATTTCCAGTGTAAGTACCCTTAGTTACCACTGCTTTGAAAACCTATCGATAGCAAATAATAATAACAAATAAGATAACAATAATAATGAAAAGAATAATAACAATGATATGAACAAATACTAAATGATAACTAGAAAGCACTCAGAGATTGCGTACCAAAGCCCAAACCATTGTTATTAAAAACTGAATGAAAATCAGTTCTCGAATGGCGAC
The DNA here is from genome assembly GCA_963457665.1 of Thysanoteuthis rhombus. NCBI lineage: Eukaryota > Metazoa > Mollusca > Cephalopoda > Oegopsida > Thysanoteuthidae > Thysanoteuthis > Thysanoteuthis major. Next base: position 14,672,715 of record OY735222.1, read on the forward strand.
GATGCATGGAGAAAATTCTTAATTCAAAATTCAATTCACTCTTCCTTAGCCCATAGCTTTCGTATGGAGAAATATGAGTGAATAGATAATGCATGGAAAAAATATCACTCAATCGAAAAAAATCCTGGATCTGCCCCCAACTTTAACCAATTATTCCTTATTCCATGACCCATAATTTAAGAAAAACTTCATTGAAATTCTGTTTGGGGTATGTTGTGTAGACATATAGCTACAATGCAGGGGAGGTAACTGCAATAAAGAAAATTGCTGCTTCCGTTGCCCACCGCCCACATTCCATAAAATGTCATTGAAGTTCCATGATAACCTTTGGAGATATTGTGCGGCGTTAATATATAAGTACAATTCAGCGGAGGAAAATTCCTGGATCCACCCAAAATTCAATCACGTCTTCCGTATCTCATTAGACCACTTTAAAGAAAATTTCACTGAAATTCACGGAGAAAACGTTTCGAGATATCACGTGGGTAGACACACGCAAAGGGATATACATATCCTTCTTTCAATTCACTTGAGGTACATAACAACCAAGAGCAAATGTATTAGAATGAAGTACATCGAATTCTACCTAGAGATAAAAGGTGAATTTAATTTAAAAGTAGTCATTCGTAATTCAATTTCACAAGACACCGCTTAATGGTATTTACTAGGAACAAAAACTTCTTATCTCTTTGACGGTTCGGAAATCTCTTAATTATCGAATGTATAATGAAATTGTTTCAATTCAAGAAAGGTAAACTCGAAAACTTTGTTCGATGCGTGTATTTTTACAAATAAGAAATACATTGATAAGTCGGAGTCATTTTTTTTCAGAGTTGTCTTGTTTTTGTTGTGTTCATGAATAATAATCTCTCATCTTTATTTCACAAGTCGGCTTCTAAAACAGATATTCATCTTGATTACTTGGACGTTGTGGACCAGCAGGAAGAGAGGAGTGCGTGCAGACGGTAGAGAGGGAGGGAACAGCACCTACAGAATGAGGTATGGAATACACCCTGCAGAAACTGCAACAGAGTCTAACGCTCGAGATATCCTTCTGTGAAGTTAGTGGGCGCTATAAATCATATGAAATGGAGCAATCCATGGCGAATACACTATTGTATTTCGAGCCAGGGGCCTCTCAAAAAACATTTGATTACATGATATAACAGAAAACTGGTTTAGTTCGTCACTCATTAGAAACTGTCACAAAACTAACATCTTTTGGTTGCATGCCATGTTGGGGGTGATCAACCAAAAATGGAAAAAAGGGATGAATACGTTATTTTTTTTCGCTCTTCGTTGGGCATTGATCATTAAAGACGTCCGATTTTTTTTCCAGAAAACCGAGTGCCAACACTTTTGGACACGAACTAAAGGACCAATTTTGCATAAATGTGCATTGGAAATTGAATCACAACTGGAAACCTATTTTAGGGTGGAATTTTCAAAAAACAAAAAATTGTTTTTTCTTTACGTAATGAAGAGCATATGTTTAAAATTTCAACTATCTAGCTCCACTGATGCGACCTGAACACGCAACACACATATAGCCAGCCAGCCAGCCAGAACCGCTTAAAAACGGAAAAAAAAACTTATGTTGATGTTGACATTTTTGTTTAACGATTTTCTAATATACCATTTTTGGTCATTAACTAAGATACAGGATTACTTCACTATCCCAAAGAAGAGCATGTCTACAAAAACCTTTCGTAAGCCGAAATAGCGTAGAGTGGAGAAACATTCACCATCAATTTATATGGGAAAACTTTTGTGCGTTACCAGAACCCCTCCCAAATAGTGATGATGATGTGGTGGGTGTAGAAGATGGAGAGAGAGAGAGAGAGAGAGAGAGAGAGAGAGAGAGAGAGAGAGAGAGAGAGAGAGAGAGAGAGAGAGAGAGAGAGAGAGAGAGAGATATTGTCCTAAAACTAACACTGAACAGTTTCGCTTTTTTTCGTACACGCGAAAAAGCGGCGTAAAGTGAACTTTCGATGAGTGAGAGTTACCTGTGTACATATTTCAAAATCCATGGATGACTCGTTGTCACAGATGAATTTGACACATCGTGATTCTCAATGATGATATGAATGATTTCAGTGAAACCCCCGTTATCTGTGCAATGCAATTTTTTTCCTAGGCAGTGAATTCTATTTTCTTCTTGGCAGTATAGAAAATTGCTATTATTCCCTCCAGGCTTTTGCCAGGATAGTGCTATTAATACATAATTGTTTTTCTATGTTCATGCGATTTTAATGTGTACATTTACCCGTTCTCTAATTGAATTGAATCTTTTTCATATTTTCATATTATCACTGTCCTGGTCGCAGAAGCAAAATTTGAATGGAATAACTGACATTTTCTTTCTAGAAATAATCAGTCAGAATATAACACCCAGGAAAATTAAGGTAAAATGTTGCACAATTTCAATTTCTCAAAAGGCTTCCCGGGAAAGAACGTGAGAATTTCACCGAAATCAAAAGCAATATAATGCAAGGTTTTGCCGTTTTACAACCTCAATAGACATCACTTTTGTCTGAGACCATTAGTAAATCTGTTTCTGGTCGCAGCACGTGACGATACGTCATGTTGATAGGTTACTTTGAAAACAATGTGTTGTCTATTACGTGACATTTTTCGCTTACTTGTAGGCACTCAATTAATTATACTTTGGGAACTGAATATGCGTGAGTGCCTTGCTTTTTATTTGAGAACTTGGAGTCGGTAGTAGTCGTCATGGCTTGGCTTCGTGAACAAAGGGTTTTCCCACTTCCACAGTCTGAAAGAATCTTTCAGACCTGCATCTTCATCTTGTTTGTTTGTATCAGAACCTTTTATACCCAGTACATTCGGTTGTCTGATGAAGATGCCAGAACGTTAGGATATAAACCAAAATTGGGATACAAGTTCGAAAGATTCACTGTATCACAACAACAACGCCTCGTCTCAAAAATTCTGACGAGTGATACGAGGTTTTCTTCGTGGAAGTCCGAGGAATGAACGGTGGAATTATTCCTTAAGCCTAACAGGCTGAGAAAGATAGATAGATAGGTGGATTGGGCGCCTATTGTTCAGCGATGATTTGTGCATGTATGCACCTCAAAATTTATTCACTTCTTTGATAGACTCTTACCCATCCTTCCACCAAATATCATTGAAATTCGTTGTGAACTCTCCGAGAAATCATGTTGACAGACATGGACTTTTGGCAATATTATGTGGTGTGGATAAATAACTACGACATCAGGAAGGAAATTGTACATGCATCCACCTCCAAAGTTAATCACTTTTTCTGTAGCCTCCCAACAAAATACATTGAAATTCATTGAAAACCTTTTGAGATATCGTGAAGATTCATGAGCGTGTACATAAATGCATCGTTAACTTTTGGTCTTTGTATGTTCATAGAGTTTTTTTTTGGAGTGGTTCGTCTGTTGTTTACCATGGGACCGCAGTTTCAGAAACCTTAGGTACGGTAGCGATACGCAGCCATGACTCAACAGGAGCGATCACATACCAATGTTATTCAAGGTACGATGTTCTTATATTTTCGATTGTTTTTTTTTGCCAGTATCTTTAGTGCCAGAAATGTTTCTTTTGGCAATATTATGTGGCATGGATAAATAACTACGACATCGGGAAGGGAATTGTACATGCATCCACCTCCAAAGTTAATCACTTCTTCTGTGGCCTCCCATTAAAATACATTGAAACAAACCAATCGAAATAACCAATATATAGTGTATGACAAAGTTGTCAATTTAGATGTTTTTTTTCTCAAGTTTTCGATTCTAAACCTCGCTCTTGAAGTCTAGTGTTGCCAATTGAGATTCATAACATGAAAAAAAAAAGACAACATATAAATATTGTCAGCACTTGAGTCACAAATTCGTAATGACAAAACATACATCTAAATTGATAACCTTAGTCTATGAGGCTTTGTAGTCTCCAAGATCTTACAATTAGTAGAAACTGTAGAACCTTACATCCACTTGTGGACTGAAGAGACTCGCATCCACTTATGAATGTACGCATGTAACTATGAATGCTCGTCGCCCATCAGTCGCCTATCCAATTTAAAGAAAATCAATTATCTTTAAAGAAAGATGTAAATGAATTTGACTCGAAGAAAAAAAAACAAAAGAATATTTTATAATTCCTATGATTTTAGCGAAAGTGCCCTGAAGCTTAATATGATTTATCTAAAGAAACAAGTCTACAAGAGAATATTTTTTCGGACGAAAGATCAAAAGGGAAAGGTTCGAAGAAAGAAAATAAATGACGATACATCAGCGATTCGTTTCATTCCTAAAACATCAAGAACGAAAGCAAGAAAACAGTTATTCCTTCGGGAAAAAAGAAAAATGGTGTAAGATCGTTTGATGTTTGTTTACGACTATTTGGAAAGTAGAAGTAGATGTAGGAAATAAAATTATGAAAAATCCTCCAGCTTAATTCGACAAGGATTCACTATGGCATCCTTCTTTATGCTTCAAAGTATTGACAAAAGTATGAAATGAGCTTGGTTAAAACGTCCAAGACGGTACAGAATATTATTTTTTTTGATTAATTTTACTCTTTAAATGTCTTTGCGAATAAATTTTATCATATTTAATGCTTTTAAAAATCATCTCTTATTATCATTTGATGAAGTGATGGAATCTAGTAGGTAAAAAGTAGTCAAACATTAATAGAATATTGGGTTGCATTACTTCATCTGATAACAACAATAAAATGAACGTTTAACAAAGCATAAAACATCTTCAAAGTTATTTGCAAAGACATGTAAAAAGTTGAAGTGGAATAGAAAGAAGGAAGCGAATAAGAAAAATTAAAACCAAAAATCAATGAAAGCCACTCGAAAGAAAAAAACTGTTGTCTAGATAAGAGCGTAAAATGAACTGGAATAAAGATGTTGAAAACAGCATAAAACCATTATTTTATTATTGTTAACTACTTTTTACAACTTGTTTTTTTCTGGTCGTTTTAATCAAAACTAAAATAAGAACCAAGACGGAGGTTTAAAGTCGTGAAAAATCAATAAATGAGTCGTGATCAAAATTACCATGAAGATGAATAGAAGTTAAAATTAACACAATTGGTTACAATACTTCATTTATTAATGATAATAATTATTGAAATATTAAGCATAAAACATTTTAGAAGTTCTCTTGCGAAAACATTGAATTAGTAAAAGAGGAAGGAACAGAGAGTAATTGAAGAAGGAATGAGAAGTGAAAATGGAAATCTAAGAAAAATCACTGGTGGAAGTAGATGAATGAAATTATTACAAGTAGAGAACGAGGGAAGGGGAGAAAAGAGGGAGAAAAAGAGGAAGGAGAAGCGAGAGAAGGAAGCAAAGGAGTGAAAGAAGAAAATTAAAACAAAAAAAAATGAAAGGACGGTACTGGTGACAAGAGATGAAGAGAATAAAAGAAAGAAGAGAATATGGAGCAAAGAAAGAGAAGGGAGAAGAGGCAAAAAGGAAAGACCCCCCCCAAAAAAAAACAAAACAAAACAAAAAAATACCACAAATGGTGGTGGAGGTACGAACCACAACACTGCCCGGATCGGTAAGGGAGATTTGAGAACTGAAGACCTACGGAGACTTACTGTCCACTCAGCTTTCAGCAATAACCATTGGGCAACTGGTGTGAAACTGTAAACCACAGCACTGCTCTTGGCTGTGAAAGTGTGGAGAGGAGAGCTGGAGACCTAAGGAGACTTTCTGTCACTCAGTCTCCAGCTGTAAAAATTACTTCTACTACTACTACTACTAGTATTAGTATTAATAATAGAATGAGGTGGGGAGAAGGAGAAAAAGAAGAGGAACAGAGAGAACGAAGTGAAGAAGGAGTAAAAAATGAAAACGAAAAACGAAAAAAAGCACAGGTAGGAAATATGAAGGAGAAGAGATTGAAGAGGAGAGAGAGAGAGAGAGAGAGAGAGAGAGAGAGAGAGAGAGAGAGAGAGAGAGAGAGAGAGAGAAATACTGATATCGGAGCCGGTGGAAGAAAGAGGAGATGGAAGAACGCAAATAGAATTTAAACTGTAAGAGTCCTTTGAGTTGTTCGTGTAGATTTTTTTTCCCCTGTTTTGTCTCCATTCTTCACACAATAAAAACTGTCATGTAGCCAATCTCTTTCGGTAGCATGCCATCAGGTCCGTATTGATTGCGATACTGTCTATAGTTTTGACAACGGTGATAAGCGTTGCTGCCATTCGATAGAGAAGGAATTTTCTTTACAATCATCACACTCAGATAGTGCACGTGAAGTAAGTCGTAGAATGCATCGACCTAAACGTCGCGTTGATAACACAAACGACAAGAACGAGTTCAGTCGTCCGAAAAACTCTTTGGAGCGTAATGATTACGTTCGTCCTTCATGATCGAAGATGACTTCTACTTCTGAAAATCAGGGTCTGAAGTCATGGCCTGATCTTTACTTGGATTAAAGTGAGGGAGAGCTGCGTTCATCGCCAGTCTCGTCATCTCATCTCTGTCTACCTTGCCCCAGGGGTAACACATTTTCAAAATGGCTGGAGAGCGCTTGGGATGCAATGGATGACTAGGGAGCTCCAAGACACGTAGCGTTTTGAATTATTTGTTTCCTAGACAGGTTGCTAACGAAGGCTCAAGAATCCAGATTGCCATGCAATTTACACATAGCTGAGTAGGAGGGGGGGATCAATTCATTCTTTTCTCAGGGGCATTAGTAAGAGGGGAACGCAGACCAACCATCTCAGCTAGAATTTGGAATCAGTCCACCGATTCCATTTTGCGCTCTGATACACGTTAGGTCACCTACGCCCTCGAAGAATAATACATAGAGTGTGGAAGATCAAAGAAATGGTTCGTAAATATGGTTAAAAGAGCGGAATAACAGTAAAAACAGGAAAACGTGGAAGGAGACAAAGGAGATATGAGGAAGAAGCAAGTATGGTAGACTGCAATAGTAACAAAGAGCACAAAAAAAAAGAGATCTGGTAAGCTACTCAATAGAAACTGTCTCACAACCAACCTCCTTTGGTAGCATGTCATGTTGTGGGTGATCAATCAAAAAAATTTAGAAAAAGGAGTGGTCGATGAATAAGTTATTTCTCTCATATTTTGTTGGGTAGTGATCTCTAAAAAGTTTTGATTTTCGACGAATAGCGAGCATGAATACTGCTGGACACTAACTAATGACCAATTAGCATAAACTCACGTGACAGAATTATCAAAAACAAAAAAAAAGAAAAGTTTTTTCTTGAAATAATGAGCAAACGTTGGTGCGGCCTGTATGCGTCATATATATATATATATATATATATATATATATATATATATATATATATATATATATATATATATATAGATATAGTCAGTCAGTCAACCTGGTGGAAAGATACGTTTCTTCAGTTTTCAAGTTGGTCTACGTTGACAGTTTTGGTTGACGGTTTCTGAAAAAAAAAAAAATCCGGAGAAAATCAAAAAGAGGAAAAATGAAGAACTGAATCTAACAGCCATAAAGAGGCTTTGAACATATAAATATCTCTGCTAGTTGTTGATTATATTATTTTCCAATTAAATTCACATAATGGAGAAATGCTATTAAAAATCTCATAAGAAAATGAATTGATTATGAACAAGAAAACAGATTAAATTTTAAAACCCTTTCGTGACGAGTGGGACATGACGTGAAGGATTAAATGAGCTGAGGCATAAAATAGAAGGAAACATTAAAAATGGAAATAGGTTATACAGGTATCGCTCGCTTTTCGAAAGTTCGCTTTACGCCACTTTTTTAACTGCGAAGAAAGTCGACAGTTCTGTGAATGGCGAAGGATTTTTCGTTCTGAATTTTTTGAATCGGTTCACACCGTTGGTAAAGATAGATCTTCACTTTACGCCATTTCGGTTTACAAGAGATTTCTATAGGAATTGTCTTCTTTCTGATAGCAGGTGATACCTGCAAGAGCATTAATGATAATATGGAGAGTGGGAAAAGAAAGACGAATATTTCTGTTCTTTTTTACGTCATACTACGTCATATCACTCATTTCAATTCTCGATATAAAAATAGACTGTTGGAGAAAGTAAGATAAAAAGCAGTCTATACTGTGATGTAATAAATGTATACTCTTTATATATACAACTTTTTTCTATGTACCAACGAATTATATTGCATCTTGGACGATATTCTTCGATTTACTTTTGATGCAAAGATTATCCATTTTTGTTTCGGATGTTTTAACAGGAAGTAATTTGAAAAAGCAATCGGAAGCAAATAGTTTTATCAAAGAAAAAAATGTTGACAATATTGCTAAATGCTGCCAAAAATTGTATGTAAAACGCCACGTGTTTTGAACAGAGTATGTTATTTTTCTTATTCCAAAGTCGAAAAGCAAAAATAGTGTTCAGTATTTGTTTTGTAGCAAGGCGTTATAAAGACAAAACGCACGCATCCTCACTCTCCTGTGTCGTAGTCTCCTGTACTTCTCAACCACGATTTGCCAATTTTGAGTTTATTTTGCTTTTTGAATTTTTGAGTCCAGCGTTGACAATGTTTAGATTAAAAAAAATGTTTTCTCATGTTCTGAAGTCCCAGTGTTGTCAATGAAATATCTTTTTAAAATTTCGAATTTAAGAATAAAAAAAAAATGAAAAATCATATCTAAATTGATAGCTTTACTCTCAATACCTACACCTCCGACAACTCAGCCTGACATACCATGATTATCATGTTTTGTGTATTGAAATGGTGAAAAAACATTCCCCTAATAAGATGATAGAAATCAATTCTTCGCTTTATGTCATATCGACTCACAAGAGGTTCTTATAGGTAATTTCTGATAGCGGAAGATACCTGCAAAAGCATCAACAATAAATAAAATTGAAAGAAGAGCCGATAAAAACAATTCTAGAAATAGAAAAAACTAATGAGAGAAGAAAAAAATTGCAAACGGCATTTATCAGTTGATGGATTTAGCCGTTTCCACTGGACTTCTGAGTAAACCTGAAAAAATAAAAGAGGGGAAAGGAAAAGCTAGACTGCTTCAGAGTAAAACTTCTCTCTTGCTTCTATTCTGACTGAAAATGATTACTGCAACTTTTGCATTGTATATATGATAAATAAAAAAAATATGAATGTATATATATTTTTTGTATAAATGTATTTATTTATTACAATGAAATAAGCCCTTGCGTATCTGATAAATTTTCGTATAAACTTAAGACTTGTCAGTTTACCCCAGCCAGTAAGAGGGTCGTCTACCAATCAATTGGACGTGATTTCAAAACATGATAGTAGAATGTTATTTTTACATAAAGGTTTGATTTTTTTTGGTGGGGAAGACAAACAATCGAGCGTCTACTCTATTAAATTTGATGAGGATTGTTCTTGCTCTCAACTCCAGACTTGGACTTGAGTTTTATAAAAAGAATGTAATAAAAGAAGAAACAGCAGAATAGAAGAAAAAAGAGAGGAGGAAAAAGAATGAAGAGGATCGATGGAAAAAATCTAGTAACTATAATGACAATTCTAGAATTAGAAGGAAGAAGTGAGGAAGGAAAGGAATGAGAAAAACCGGCAAAGAAAATTCCAGAAACCATAAAGATAATTTTAGAAATAGGAGAATAGAAGAAAATAGGGAGTAAGGAAAGGAATGAAAGAAACTGACGAAGAAAATTCCAGAAACAGAAAAATAGAAGATAGAAGAGTGAAAGGTAAGGAAGAAATGAAGAATGAATTAACGAATAATGATAAAATGTAAAAAACAAGACGAAGGATGATTCATACCAACAGAAAATGAAGAAACGATTGAAAATGAACGTCAACAGCCTCGATCAGAGTTTGAACAGGTTTTGCTGATTCCATTGTCTGCATCGTCAACAGTTAACCGTAATGCCACTCGCCACTTACGCCCCCTTAATAAGTTGATGGGTTCAGCAATTCCACTTGACTTCAAAGTAATACTGAAATAACACGAGAAAAAAGATAAATATCATATCTTTGGGCGAAAGCCATCGAAAATGCGGTGTAGGGAGTGTAAGGATAGGAAAATTGCGAGGAAGAATAGAAAAGATTCAAACTGTTGAAATCAACAAGAATCTCTAGAAGAGTGATTGAGATCTGTGAAGGTTTGTTATTGATCCCCCAGCAAAGTCCACTAGAGACGTCAGCTGTGAAGATTCATATAATAATAATGGTGATAATATTAAGATTAAAAGAATCAAGCGAGATAAAAAGATTAAGACGGTGGAGGAGACAAAAAGTAATATAAGTAATGATAACTTGCTATCACAATCTATTGTTAAACAACTGTAGCGTCAAAATTTGAAGTCACAATAATAAGAAGATCCCATTAATCCTAAAAGAAGGGTGTATAACTAATGCGTTCTCCCAATAGTCACTTATGGAGCTGAAATAAGGAACCTAACCAAGAGACAGATCCGTAAATTGAGAACTATGGAACGTGTACATGAAAGAATTATGCACGGAGAGACCACAAGACAGCACAGTACATCCGGGAAAAGACAAGAGTCAAAGACATCATAGAATCCATTAAAAATCTCAAGTGTCAGTGGGCTGGCCATGATGCAAGAATGGCAGACAACTGATAGACATTGCAACTCACGACATTGCGACATACCCAACTGAGGCTGGCAGAATATTAGATGGAGAGACGAGCTAGACAAATTCAGAAAGTACTGGCTCCGCGACGCCCATGATAAGGAAGTGTGACGAATCTTGGGGAAGGTCTATGTCCACCAACGGACGTTGAAAGACTGATGATGATGATAATAATGATGATGAAACCATACAGCAAGGTGTAGACCTGTATATGTCGGAGTACTGACTACCGAGACAGCTGTTCCTTCATCAGGATACGTAAAGACTCTTTCAGCTAGGAAAAGGAGCGAGACAACGTAATACCAGCTCACCCAAACTCTTCACATCCTACCTTGAGATGATCATCAGAAACCTAGAATGGGTATATAAAGGAATCAGGATAGAAGACGAATACCTAAGAAACGTCAGATTTGCTGACGACATCTTCCTTTTTGCAAAGAACCTTAACGAACCAAATAATTTTAGAACTAAATGAAGAAAACGAGAAAGTTGGCCCCACATGAACTTAAGTGCAAATGTCATGCACAAAAGACATGTTGGGGACAAAGACACAACGATCAAAATTGAAAATGCAGAGCTGGAAAAAGTAGACCACTACATTCACCTGAGACATTGAATCTCCATGAAGTCATTAAAAGAAGAAGAAATAAAGTGGTGAATCAAAATAGGTTGGCAAGCTTGCGTTAGAGCAAGATCGACTTTCAAGAACAAAAAAATCCCTAGAGTCCAAACAAGAAGGGTATACTACCAAAGCATCCGACCGATAGTCACCTATGGAGTTGAAACAGAGAACTTAACCAAAAGATTGACCCTCAAAATGATAATCATGCAACGTGCACATGAGAGAATCATGCTCAACCTCACATGGCGAGATCATAAGACAGCACAGTTTATTATGAGAAGAGATAGGAGTCCGGGATATCATAGAAACAGCTAGAAAAATGTAATGGCAGACAACCGGTGGACATCACGATTCACAATGTGGGTCCCCAGAGATCACATGTGAAATTGTGGCCATCAGAAAATAAGATGGCGTGACAAGCTAGATAAATTCAGACCATGATAGAGAGGTCTAGCGAATCTTGGGAAAGTCTATGTCCAACGACGGACGCTAAAAGGTTGGTGATGATGATGGAACGCATTCCAGCAAAGAATAATATGGGCAGAATAAATTCTATTTTTGACATCACTAGCGTTTTGCATTGGGGACATCTAAAATAGAGTGAAACATCTAAACTCAGGAGAATTTAGATATTGTTATTAAACCCATCAGAATAAGCCCAACCAAGTTCAAAAAAGCTTTTCCAAAATAAAATCCAAAAGTCTCTAGACAGAAGATATGACCAGGAACGCTGGAAAACACAAACAAACACACGTATCCACGCATGTTTGAAAAAAGGACAGAACTGTTCGCCATCTCAGATGGCTACTGTGGTTCAATTTTGAAAATATTCAAAATAGAATGAATTTATATAAAATGTAAATAAATATAATTATAATGATGTCAGTAATAGAATTAAGGAGGAAGCATTGAAAAAGGAGAAAGACGAAAATAAAGCAAAGAAAAATGAGAGAAGAAAAAATAGACCAATGAAGGGAGAGAGAAAGAAAAACAAATCAAAAGAAGAAAATGTTAATAAATATAATAATAATACTATATATATATATATATATATATATATATATATATATATATATATATATATATAATAAAATGACTGTCCAAAATGAAGGGATTATTTATATATGGATTGGCATCAAGGAGCCTATCATGTGTTATTGGGTAATTAATTTTTCAATATGTGAGTATCCCAATTTTAATTTTTCTATGCCTCAAGTCAAATGATAAAGCTGTTTTAAGTCTTAAGAGTTCTAATGATGTTATTTTCATTGTTATGTCATAATAGGAAAGTAAATCAACCAATGCAATCATTCCATACGAGCTCAAACAAACAAATGAACTGACAAATTTGCATATGAGTTCATTATATAATTAGATAAGAAACAAATATATAAAATATAAATAATTATAAAGATAATGATGCTGACAAGATTACAGGAAAAACACGATAGTACTGAAAGTATGAATAAAAGATAAGCGAAGGGCAATCCACCCCCCAAAAAAAAACAAGAAAAAGATTAAGACGTTGAAGGGAAGAGGAAAGGAAAAATAATTAAAAGAAGGAAAAAAGAGTAATGATGGTGACTGGAGAAGAAGGAGCGAGTTTGAATAAGAGATACAACGAGACAAGAGATAAAGCAAACAATGGTGTCGCTGTTAAGAGCAACAGTAAAATCCACAACCATAAAAATGCCAATATGAAGAAGGAAGAGGGAAATAAATGAGGAAAAATGCTTTATGGGAAAAATGAATGCGTCGGCCAATGAGTGAGCCAGGGGCAGAAACTTTGGTGGACACATAATTTTGTCAATAAAATTTGAACAAAGGATTTGCGAAATAGTTGGAGAGATACAATCAAATAGACTAATCGGAATAAAAAATAAGAGCAATCGTTAGCGCACCGGAAAGCAACATGTTCTCGACGATTCTGCGCAATGCAGCGTGTTTCATCACGTCATCACGCATACAATAATTAAAATTCTGAACTCCTGTTGTTTTACATTAGACACATTCATTCTTTGATAATATGTTTGAATAAAAAGCCCAAGCTGAATTTATTTAAAACGTGACTATAATGCCCAAATAGAACCTTATTTTCCGTTCATATATATATATCTTCTCATTAAGTATTTTTGTACGTAATTCTTCAAAGGGTTTCAAGTGAAGGGACAACTCTTCTTTAGAAATCAAAAGTATATGGAAACGTTTCTTATTCGATGGAAAATATTGAAAAACCTTTCCACCCTTCTAGGGGTCTTAAGTAAAGAGGAACTTTTCGCCTTTTTAGTGGTCAAAAGTAAGCAGGAAACTCTCCCTCCCCGCCAGTTAAGTGGTCGAAAGTAAAAGGAGACTTGTCATCCTTCAAACGGTCAAAAGTAGAAGGGGTCAAAAGTGAAAGGAAACATTTTCATCTTCAGGGGGTCAGAAGCGAAATGAAACTTTCTTTCAAGTCTAAGGGATCAGAAGTGAAGGAAAAACTTTTCTACCATTTAAGGGGCCAAAACTTAATTGGGTAATTTACCTCTTCCTTCAAGGGATCGAGAGAGGAGGGAGGCTTGTTCCCCCTACAAGGAGTCAATATTTTGGGGACCCCTTCAAATAGTCAAAAGTGAAGGGAAACTTTTCCCCCCTTTAACAAGTCTGAAGTGAATACTTTCCCGTCCCTTTAATGGATCAATATTAATGAGAAACCTTCAGCCCTCCAATGATTTAAGGGGGCAAAACTTGAGATAAGCCTTCTTTTTTCACATTTAAGAGGTTTGAAGTTGAGGGAAACTTCTTTCTCGACTGGGGTCAAGGAAACGTTTTTTTACATGATTGAAAGCCTCAGTCCAATTTTTTGTACTCCTTACACATTTCACCCAGCGTAGACGGGTACTTCAGCAAATGTATATATACAAATATAAATTGGATAATATTATAGTGAAACTCTATTTGAAAATTATCTCCCGTTATAACGCAGTGAATGTATCATTTGGCCTTAACAACGTGAAAGAACAATCAATCAAAGAGAATGGGTCTGCTGCAAGAATCGAACCTGCGATGCAGCTTTGTTCCTACTATTGTATTTACGTTGTTTTGGGCAAATGATTCATTCACCCTGAAATAACGGGACATCATTTCAAATAGAGCTTCTAAACAATATAACACAATTCATAATCATTCTGTCGGATCTCATATTCATTTTTCAATATATATATATATAGCGACAGCTGTTTTGTTGTTTTACAACTCTCCAATGCGGCTATAGACTATCTATTACCCCATCCAGTACCACGAGGCAGGATCGTAACCTTAGCTTCTGACCCGGAGGCTGGTATCCTCCCTCTACTCCACGGAACTGGACGGTCAATGAGGTTGAATTTAAGTGATATATTTATTTATCGTGTATATTCCTCATCCACCAGAGTGCTCCATTCCACGTTGGAAGAGCATTGTATATATATATATATATATATATATATATATATATATATATATATATATATATATATATTGATTTTTTCCAAAAGACTGTTTAGAAACATGCTGTCATTTGTTCTTATTTACCATATTTGCAACTTGCATCTCCTAAAAAATGACTCTGAACATAAGCGTATCCTTCCTTGGCCAGCTTTACATTGGCTAGAACTTGTCGAAAAAACCCTTGGTGATAAATGGGAGAAATAAAGGGAAATACGTTTTTTCTTCTCAATATTCCCTGCTGAAAAGCAGGCGTGAAGGAGGTAGTCTTACCTGACATTGAATATCGACTATCAACGAGCCTGATGGTCTCAATTCACCATAGGCATTATTTTATAAAGAGAATTATCGATTACAAATCCCATCGTGTTCGACATTGCTATCAAATGAAGACAGGAAGCAAAACATTGCGATGTGGGGAATTGCACCGGTCTCCACTTAAGTAAATTTTCATTTCTGCTTTTCCTATTCCATAAAATAGGCTTCATTTTGTCTCGAGCCTACCGTAGGGTAAGCATTGAAGAGTAAATGTTTCGCATACCAAGGGAAATTAAAATCCACTGGGTTGATATAATTTGAGATGCGAATCAGTTACCTGTGAAAACAGTATTAAAGGGGCTTTTAAGGCTCAATCGAGTGGTAAGAAGTTGTGAGGGGACTGAAATCGAATACGCTACTCATAATCAAACAATGAGCCAATACCTGAGAACGGGTTACAAAAAAGACAAATTAATTAACATTATCTAAAAGTACCGACCTACTGGCGGGATTGGCAAGTATGCATAGCTGAATTCACCCGCTGTTAACATTGGTAGCGCATCGTCCTTGTGGTCCTGTGCGAGACTCTGATCTCAACTATCTGCCCCACGCTTAGGACTGTGCGAAAATTAAGCTTAGTAAATACACATATCTTACCTTCAGTCTCAGTTTTCCCCAGTCAACCCCAGAAATAAACCATTCATAAATTTTAGTTTATATTTATATATATCTACATATATATATATAATAAAAAAAAAGGATTTACAACAGAAGCAGGTTTACGTTTTTGCCCTGTTTGGGCTTCTACAGGCGGATTATTCGATTCATTTTAGATCCTTGTTTTTGATTTTTTTTCAGAATTTATTTTTCTTTCGTGTAGAGATTTCCTCTTATAATATATATATATATACATACATACATATATATATATATATATATATATATATATATATATATATATATATATATATATATATATTTTTTTTTTTTATTTTTTCATTGTTTAGTTGTTGCCCATTGCTTGTTATATTTTTCTATTTTACATTGTGGATATCCTTTACTGTCCGGTAGTTATGAATTGAATATTAGGAGGATGTACTGTGAGCATTCTCCTTATCAGTATGGTGTTAAAACATCTGCTATTTGTGATATGTTTCCTTTCTGTATTTTATTCTTACTTGAATCTGTTTCCCAGTGTTAGGGTTCACTTTTACATGACCTTGTTGTTAGTTTAATTATTCTTAGTTTGATATGCTTCATCATATCTTAGACAATTGGGTTGTTTTTCAAGTGGCTGATGGTATAAAATAATAATAATGTTAATGCTAATAGTAATGCTACTACTCCTATTGTTAACGATGGGAATAGAAAACTTATTTTTAGTATACCTGTATGTGGATTGTTAATTTATGTTTTTAATGGACATTTTGAGCGGTGCTGGTACTTTGGTGCTATTTCATTTATTATATTTGATGATTTATGTTTTGTCCATTAATATTATTTCTTATTAGTTTATTGTTATGTTTTTTTATGAATTTATCAAAATTATCCGTGCATCTATAGCTAACTTTCAGTTTGTTCTGGTCAAATATTTTACTCAGTTTGTTGTTCGGGGGAAGTATTTCTCTATTAATTGGTGGAATATTTCCCCTGTGTTGGTTTTTACTTGTCTGTTGGATGGCAATGTATGCCAGATGATTTTCCTACATCTACTTTGTTTCTGTTTTTGCTATGTTTTACTGGATTGAATTTTACTTTTTCGTCATATTTTAAGTTATTTTCTGTAAAACCACTGTCCTTTAAGGCTTAAATATATTCATTTATATCATCTTTGATTATTGTTTCGTTTGAAGAGTTATATATAAGCCTAGTTTCTATTGATTTGGGGATCGCTTCAAAGATTTGTTTTGGTGGTTAGATCTTGTGTTAACATGTGTGATTACAGAGTTATCTTTTCTGTAGTTTAGGGGTGTTATTGTTTAGTAACATCTAAAAATGTAGTATTTTTACGCTGGCCCTAATTTCAACTTTGAAAATTATTTCTTTCATTTCTTTTATGATGTATTTTCATTCATTTTTTTCGCATTTTAGTGTGTTACTTTATTCTACAATTAGTAAGTAATCATCGCGATTGATTTCTATATTTTCAGAGATTAGTTTTCTGGAGAGTTTACACAAAATATACAAACTGATCAAGTCCAATTTTTCGGCTGAATCAAACTTTGGCTGAGTCTGCCTATAGAGACATCAGAAGTGCAGATATCGGCTTTTTAGTCCATGGTTGAACAGTGCCGTCTATTTACAATATTTGATTATTTCTTTATCTTTATCATTGATATTGTTGTAGGTCTTTGCGAATTTCATGGCTTCTTCCAGAAATCTTTTGGTTATCGATAGGTAGAAGTCTGTGATGTCAAACTTTGCTCGATGCTGCTAAACAAGCTTTGCTTGATTCTGTATATCCAACAGTTAAGGTGTAGTTGTTGTCTGATGCTGTACTTTATCTCTTCTAGTATATTCTATCTGGGATTTAGTGAGGTTAATTAGTTTAGTGGTGTTGTTTTTCTAATGAAATCTGGTTTGTTATCTTTCATGAGTATGTAGGCATCTTTTTGTAGTTTTCCTATTCTATCTCTGACGTGTGATCTGTCACTGATGTTTTTGCTCTCCTTATTTATAGTTGTTTCTTGTTGTTTTTCTTGGTGTTTAATTTTTTGTAATTTTTTTGTAGTATTGTTGGTTAGGGGTTTGTTGTAGGTTTGGTAAATCATATCATAAATATTGTTAGTCTTGTCTCCTTTCACGAATATGTTTCTTAATTTGTTATATTTCTTTTAAAAAAATCTGATATGGGCTAATATGTTTTTCAAATGTGACGTTGGTGATGGTTATGAATAGGTATTGTTCAATAGTTTGCTATTTGGTGGGCTTTTTATGCTTTGAAGCCGAAAAAATCTTCCTCGTTTTGTTTGTTTGGTTTGTCAATGGGGGAAAAGGCTTTCCATCTCATGTGTCCGATAAGATCTTTTGTTTTTCCACTTACTGTATTAGGTAACGGTGTTTGTTATGGATGGGTATGTCTTTGAAGGAGTATTGGATGTTTAATTGTTCCATTCGTGTTGCTAGAAGGAATAATATCCGCCAAAATACTCTACTAGAGTGTTTAGCTAGAAGCTATATTACTCAGTACAAACCAAGAATACAATATAATATAATTCAATATCCGATGTGTGATGAGTTTATTTCATTAAGCGCTCGGTACATTCAACTCTGAGTTGAGTTAGAGTAGAGCTTAAAATATGATGAAATAAAGGATTCTCTACACAAACACGCTTATGTTCCTGTCCTGTTTGGGCTTCTTCAGGTGAAGGATTAGATTTATTTTAGATTCTGATTTAGGACGTTTTGGGATGTAAGTCTTTTTTTTTTAGGGTGTAACGCTTTCCCCTTATTCTATTTATATAATCTTTCTTTTTCTTTTCTCTTTTCCTTGTTTATTTGTAGTCATTGCTTGTGACCTTTTTATATATATATGTGTGTGTGTGTGTACGTGTGTGACTACGGTCGTTCATTCTCGATCAAACAATTTAAAATGCCAAGAAGAAATCAATACATTCGGCTGCAACTGCGTGTTATTGTTGTTGTGATAGCGGTCAAGCATATTTCAATGACTTTTTTTTTAACAATAAGGGAGAACTAACGAGGGATATTGTTTTATATTTGTAGGATCTTGTGTGGGTGTGTGCTGGCACTATTGTGTGTGTGTGTGTCTGTGTCGTTATTTTTGTTAGTGTGTGTTGCTGTTGCTACTGTGGATATGTATGCGTGTGTATGTGAAGGTAAAAGTGAGACTACATAAGCTTGAGGAAGTGAGTGAGTGAGGGAGGAAGAAAATACACTGCCTTGTGATACAAATTGGTTACTGATTTGTTTCTTAGAAATACAAAAAATTCCACATGCAAAACGAATCTGTGTTCATTTCTAGCAATATGCATATCATCATCATCATCATCATCGTATGTTATAATCCACTGCTTGTCAAAGGTCTTTCCCACCGCCTCCTATAACAAGCGTCATTGCGTTAATCTCTGACATTTCTCACCGGTGACCTCTCCATCTTGTGTATGATCTTATCCTACCGTGTTCACTGTCCCTCGGGCACCAATCGGTTGCCTTTTGCTTCATCTGTTGTCCCTCCATCTCGTTATGTACCTTACCCATCTGTTTTTGTTGCTGTATTACTTGTGCAGTATCCTTAAAGTTCCAAAAGGGCTATAAAAATAGACGGATAAGCCTAAAAATGTTTCTGTAAAATACAAATCAACACATACACACACACACACAGAGACATATATATATATATATATATATATATATATATATATATATATATATATATACTCTCGAGTAATCCCGGCGTTGCCCCTTAGAAAATGATTGAACATTTGAAACATTAAAACATGTCCTTCACGAAATGTCTCCATACACAATACACCAACGTGAGGGACCAAAAAATTGTTTGAGTGCATACAGTGTAATAAATGGTAAGTTGTGCGATCGAATCTTGGCATCAGTGTCGGACGCCCTTGGGCAGGTTCGCACAAACTCCCAGGCATGCCTGTGCAGGCCCGTACTTACTTTTGGACAGGACAATCTAGAGGCTTAAAAATGATCTTACTTTCTCGAATATGTTGTTGACCGAAGTCAAATCTCTAGAAACCTATGATGGGAAAATAAAGAAATCAGGATGGACAGCAAATACCTAAGTAACTTCAGATTTGCTGACATGGTCTTTTTTGCAGAGAGCCTCCACGACCTCTAACCGATGCTAGATAAAGTGAACAAAGAAAGCAAAAAAGTTGGCTTTCATGTGAACTTCAGCAGAATAAAGGTCATGTACAACAAACATGACGGAAATAAACGAACAAGAACCAAAATTGAAAATGCAAAGCTGGATAAAGTTGACGAGTACATCTACATAAAACAACGAATCGCTATGAAATCCTCAAAAGAAGATATCATGCAATGAATTACTCAAGGATGGCTAGCGTTTGGTAGAGCTAGCTCAACCTTCAAGAACAGAAAATCCCATTAATCCTGAAAAGACTTTTAAACCACTAATGCATCCTCCCGATAGTCACTTATGGAGTTGAAACATGGAACCTTACCAAAAGACTGAGCTGCAAAACTGAGAACTATGCAACGTGCACATTAGAGACTCATACTCGACATGATGTGGAGAGATCACTAGATAGCGCAGTTATTAGGGGAAACACAGGAGTCTGAAACGTCATAGAAACCATTAGGAAACTCAAATAGAAATGGGCTAGAAAGGTTTCAAGAACAGCAGACAATCGATGTACACGACTCACAACATGGATCCCCAGAGATCAAATGCAGAACTGTTCAATAACTGACAATTAAAGACTCGTAACGACGATAGAATCATTGGTATTGTCATTGCCTCGAGATTTGCATAATTTATGAGGGAAGAGTGCTCGATATCCGGGATAGAGTAAGTATAAATGTAGGAATTGTAGGTACAGAAATCAGCACTCCATAGTGACTCTGAGTCTCCTGCTACTATGATCTTCAGACTGTTGCAGCAGCGTGAGATTCAAAGTCACCGTGAGATGTTGAGTTTTTTCTATTTTATCACTGCCATGGATGTACTTACACATAAACCTAGTCAACCTACACATGTAACAAAGGACCTTTTTTTCTTATTTTCTTCTCTTGAAAGAAGTGATTTAGTTATCAATCCGAAATATATATATATATATATATATATATATATATATATATATATATATATAGTTTAAACTGTGTGCGCACACTTGCACCACACTTATAATTCTTATCTGAAGATAAGTAAAACTTCCACAGTGTAATTTCCGGAAAAGAGTGATTCATAAGAATTTATTCTTTTGGAAAGAATTTGTTATCTTAGACGGAATACAAAAATGGTGCAAATATTCTATCAGAAATTGACCATTTTCAAAAGGCCAACGAAAAAAAAAACAATTGAATGAACAACACGTCCCTTTATAAAAAGATTCGATTGAACTATATCCTTAGGCGTGAAATCAGGTTCACTTTTTACTTGAACGACGAATCATTTGATTTCCAATGAAAAGCCGATTTGAACCAAACTTGAGCAAGAGAGGGCCTATATGTATCCGAACATTTTTTCTATTGATCTATCTCTACAAGCGATTGGCATAGAGGTAATGGTGCGTTCAAGCTATGGGCAAAATTGCTGGGCAGATTGCTCTTGGAATTCTTGAAGAGGACAACTCCGATTCCAAAAAGGTAGTGGAGCCCCTTTGGTTGGACAATCATCATGCTGTAATCGGTATTTTGAATCTACGTAATAATTTTCACTCCGATGTAAAATCCATGAAATAATTCATAATCGATAGAAGACGGTTTCTCTCGCATCAAAATGCCTTTTGGAGTCAAATCTTCCAAGAATAGACTCGATCATTTTCCAAGAATAGAATGTCATATCAGGTGAAAATGCAGTTAATTATATCTTCACTTTACAAAGTAGAAGTGCAATTGATATAGGTCTACGTACCTTTTATAAATAGTTGCTACTTGCATAGATATATATTAGATATATCCCTAAATTCCCTTTTATAAATGTGCATGTCTGACCAAAACAAATAATAGCTAGACCCCAGGAAATGAAATGAACGGAAGACACGAAACCAAATATCCCTGCTTTCCGTAAACCTATCTTTTATCAGTTCAGAGATCCTTTTCTCGTATAACAACACTAATCGCGTCAATGTCGATTCACAACGAGAAATCACTTTGATCGCAGAAATGAATAACAACAACGAACCTCAGATATTCATGCAACGGTTACACCCTCCAAGCTAACAAAGTCCATGAGATCAAAGTTCAAATTTGTTTTCATTCTGTGCAATACTCTACAAGAAGTCTATCTATTTCAATATCTCTGATGCACGCCTTCTAAATAGTCACCTACGGAGCAGAGATATGGCCTTTAACCAAAAAAGTGACCCCCAAACTAAGGCACCATGCACATAAAAGAATCATACTCAACCTCACGTTGAGAGATCCTAAGACAACACAGTATATTGCAGAAAAGAGAGGGGAGAGAAGAGACAAAGAAACCATTAGAAAACTCGAATGGCTATTGGCTAACATTATCAGACCACCGCTGAACATCACGACTCACAACATAGATCTTCATGTAAAATTGTGACTGACAGAAAGTAAGATGACGCGACACGCTAGACAAATTCGGAAAGTACTGGTTCTGCAACGCTCGTGATAGAGAGGTTTGGCGAATCTTGCTGAATTTCTACGTCCAACAACGGACGTTAAAAGGCTGCTGCTGCTGCTGATGATGATGAGGCACATCTAATGCTTGTAAAACCTATTAGCCTTTAGTCACATGCAGATCTGCGAGTAATTTTGACTTTAATCCTTGTAAAATACCTGCTGCTTCGCTAACAGTATAACTGGGGTAAAAATCTGAAGCACTGTAATTATCTGAAAAAAACAAAACAACAACCAACAAACAAAAAAACCGAACGTATTAGTTACCTAAAGTGAATATCCTTTGCAGTAAAGCAAAGATTCCACTCACAGACACTAGAAAACTAGTTCCGTTCCACCTCATTTTGATTTCTCGTCTTCTTCCTGTTCTCCATAATTGATTTCAGCAATGCTCCTTCACTGAATTCCTCATATTTCACCCCTTGCTCTCTTGCTCACTCCTACCCTACCTCTTTCTCTCTATCTCTTCGCCCTTTTTGTGGTCTTTGATTTAAAGTTCCATTCTTAGAACCTTCTATATAGCCCTTCCCCTTTCAATGGACACTAAAAAAGATTATTTTTGAGTGTGACAGACGGCCGGACAGAATAATGGGACATACAGTCGGACACGTTACTTATTATAACGTAGATAGATGTAACAAGCAAAGCTTGTTTAGCTCCTGTCGAATACTCAACCCCCTAAAAAACACCTTCCGTAATGGTTCTGGCTCTTTTAATTGGACGTGTGAAATCAATCAACCCCGGATCGATATACTTCAGCTAAAGTTGACAGATTTCCTGTTGATTCAAGGGTTCATTAAAAACACCTCATATCACTCTTTTCCTCTCTGTTAGTATTGTCAATAAAATAAGATAAAGAAGGTAAACAATGTAGACATTCTCTCGCGATTGGTCAACTATTGTTTGAGAAACAGCTTCAGAGTCTCGCATCTTGATAAAATCTGGTCATCTTTACAGACTAAATAAACAAAGGAACGTGAGAAAAAGTAATTATAAACTTTCTTTTACATTCTATGTTCTGTCATTTATAGTTAACGGGTTTTGTTCTACCAACACGCAAACCTGATGTCAGCGTAGAAATCAACCACTTCATTCAAGCCATAAAATCGATCTTATTGCTGTGAACACGGAAATAAAAGTCTACCGGATCGCAGATATGGCTGTCCCAGCGGATCACAAGGGGAGATAAAGGAAATTGAAAAATAGAAAAATACCAGGACTGTGCCTGAGAACTGAAGCAGGTATTGAGAGTTAGGGTTAGAATTGTGTGCATAATAATTGCGCACTTGAAACCGTGCCATAAACACTAACAGAGTAATTGTTTGTACAAAGAAGGATTGAGACTATCCAGGCCACAGCAGTGATGGAGATTTACGGTATCTTTCTGTTACTCAGCATACACACATTATCAGGGACTATGGAACCATTTTGGGGATTTGAAAACATGACGTATATTAAGATGGCCCGCAAGAAGTGCTGATCAAATTCCCCCTCTTTAATTATGATCAATATATAGCTTTATTTTATATTTATGGCCTTGTCATTATAAATAGAGTTATTTCATGTAAGTTATTATCATAATGTGTTGTAAATGGATGTTATTTTGTACGATAGTATTCATATATTTGTAAATTCCTGCGATAAGATTCACGAATGTATTTGAATTCCTATGATATATTTTGAAAAGAAGAAAAAAATTATGAAATTCGTTTCGGTGGAAGAGTCCATTATTCCATATGGTGAAGGGGATAAATCCATTTTTACAGGAAGAAAGACAAAATCACACTTCGTACAATATATATATATATATATATATATATATATGTGTGTGTGTGTGTGTGTGTGTGTGTGTGTGCGTAAGCATACGTTTATGTGTGTGTGCACGTTTATATATGTACTCATGTGTATGTTCTTGTGTGCTCATGTCTACAAGCATATTTAAACAGACATTCAACCCACGACTCATCCGTAGAGGCGCTACATGGTGGAAATTTGAATGGTTGCCATTAAGGCATGAATTCGAACTGCTGAGAAAACCAACCGGCTTACAACACCCTCCATCCATAGGTTAGATCGTTTGAACATTGGCGTTCAGATCTTTTCAAATATTTACAAACGTGGAGAGAATAGGTGATGAGAGTGAAGGCTCACGTATATATTTTAGTTGGTGACCTTTCGCACGTCTTCATATTAAAAGATCTCCATTGCAGTCACGCTCCCAACTACGATATTGGTTCAGCGTCTCAACTCGGCAATATCGAGACCGAGGGTGTCATGAGTGTAGCATAGGTTAGGCCTAATAGACCTGGAGTACCGTGGCTCCACTCTAGGAATATATGAGTAGGTTACCACAATGTTCTTAAGAAAGAAAGATATTCGTATGAACAGATTTAGGATGAACTGCATCATTTGCATAGAAACGAAATGGCTGCCAGCATACGCCGAAAATTTCCAAAATTTCATATCTCGCCTCCCGATCGACATATCTGAGAACTTTAAAATGCTAAAGCACGGTTTTCAGACGTGGGGAATTAGAAATAAAACTGATAGTCCTTGTGTCAGTTTCGTCCTGGGTCGTTCTCCATTGTCAACTGATCCAAACAACCTCAAACTTGACCTTACAATGTCCTCTGTGCTGACTAATATATCTATCAAATGTTAACTAAAGAACCTACACGACCTCCAACTAATGCTAGATAAAATAAACGGAGAAAGCGAAAGAGTCGGCCTACACATGAATTGCAGTGAAACAAAAGTCAAGTGCAACAATCACATCAAGAATAAGGACATAACTGCCAAAATCGAAGATGCAAAACTGGGAAAAGTAGACCACTAAATCTACCTAGGTCAACAAATCTCCATGAGATCCTCGAAGAAGAAGAAATCAAGCGGAGAACCACCCTAGGATGGCAAGTCTTCGGCAGAGCAAGCTCAAACTTAAAAAACAAGACGATTCCACTAATCCTAAAAAAAAAAAGGTATACAAGCAATGCATCCTTCTGATAGATACCTATGGAGCTGAAACATGAAACATAACCAAGAGACAAACCTGCAAACTGAGAAGCATGCAGCGTGTGAATGATAGAATCATGCTCAACTTCACATGGAGAGATCATAAGACAACACAATCCGGAAAAAAACGGGTATCCGATGCATCATAGAATCCATTAGAAAACTCAAATGTCAAGGGACTGGTCATGTTGCAAGAATAACGGACAACCGATGGAGATCACGACTCCCAACATGGATCTCCAGAGGTCACATTAGAAACCGAAGCCGACAAAATACAAGATTGAGAGATGAACTGGACAAATTCAGAAAATACTGGCTCTGCGACGCCCATGATAGAGAAATGTGGACGTTATAAGACTGATGATGATGATAATGATGATTATCCTCGCATAATGGCCAATGTCGAGTAATCGTGGTGCATACACATGCACTCGTAGCGATTTCTTCAATTGTAATTAGACCGTAGGGAAGGTTTTCAGCTACTGCTGTTGCTGATGATGATTATAACGAATGGGATTTAACCATGCTGAAAAGTGGTACCAGCACAGTCTGGAGTCATCCCTGGAGAATGGAAATCACAAATTACTTTGGGATTTTAACATCCAAATTGACCTCCCAACCCAAGCGAAAAGATCGGACCTAGTAAAGAAGAGGGAAATCTGCCAAATAATAGACGTAGCCGTGCCTACAGACCACAGAGAAGATAAGAAAGAGAGTGAAAAGCTGGAAAAATGCAAGATCACGGTACGTTAGCTGAAGAAGGTGCAGAACAGGAAAGTCATGGTTGTACCTGTAATAGTAGGTGCACTCAGAACCATATCAAAGACACTGAAAGCAAGATTGGAAGAACTGGGGATAAGAAGAAGGATCGAAACTATACAGACACACAGCACAGCTGGGGACTGCACGAATACTGTGGAGAGTGCTAGAAATATGAGATCTATGACCCCAGCTGTTAGCAGTGGCCTGACAGAGATAACTGATGAGGAGAGGAAAAAACACAACACCTACCACAAATGGTGGTGGAGGTACGAACCACAGCACTGCTATGATAGGTGACGGAGATATGAGAGGATGATTGAAGTCCTGAGGAGACTCACTGTTACTCAGCCTTCAGCAATAATCACTGGGCAACCGGTGTGAAATTATAAACTACAGCACTGCTGTGGGCTATGAGAGTGTTGAGAGGAGGGTTAGAGACCTAACGAGACTAGCTGTCACCCAGTCTCCAGCTGTGACCACCAAGCAACTGGTGCAAAAATGGATAAAAATGATTAATTAGAAAATAGACATTCACAAGAAGTTGCGTTATAAGGGCATATCTCAAACCTGTCAGGGAACTAAAAGATTGTGTTACATGAAGATAAAAAAATAACTCAATCCTTATTGATGCAATTGGAACAAACTGATAGGAAGAACAGGTCTGGTTAGTCACTCAATAGAAAACATCGCGTGACCAATGTCTTCTGGGAGCATACTGTGTAGGTCGTGATCAATCAAAATTTGGAAAATGGGAAGTTGCCCCTCTTACCTTTTGAATTTTCAAGAAAACAAACGTGGATGCAACATAACACAAACTACGGACCAATCTAGCATAAAACTTCATGGTAAATTGAAAACACTCCCACTAAAAAACTATTTATTTATGGGAGAGATTTTGAAAATAAAAAATAAAGGAATGAACGCTGGAGTTTTCACATCTCTGTCTCATTTGGTGTGGCCTGTACGCATGATACATACATACATAGCCAGCCAGTCCAACTAGATTGAAAACTAAAGAAACATATGTTGACAGCTTTGGTTGACAGTTTATAATCTGAAATCTGAAGAGGATCGAAACCGTCTTAAACAGAGGTCTTCGACGTGGGCGGTAGTTTCTACGATTTGAGTGGGTGTTTGTTGTGAAGAAAGTCAACTTATATGTTAGGTGGGTGGTAGCGTGTTGTGATCTCTTTAAAATATGACAAAGTGAGTGGTAGGCAAAAAGATTGAATACCCCTGGTGTAAACCATTGAAATCGTCAAGAATACTAACGAGAGTACCAGGGCATTTAGGAGGTTTTGTTTGCGAAAGCCATTTGAGGATACTAGACTGCGTAATTTATCAAATACAGACGTTACTTCATCTTACAACCTCGGGCAATAACAATATCAAGCAATGATCTATGGGAACATATTAACAATTCCTTCATTTCAGATATTTCGAGTAAAGCTATTCCACAAAACCGAGGACAGCTCAAAACTAATATTGCTCATTGAGAGCGATTTCTTTTTTAAAAGGATGACGCACACAATAGCTGGTCTCAAAGAAATAATTCTCTATTACAATCTCTCATAAGTGATCGTATTTCTTCATAATGGTGATAAGAAAATTAGGTTTCTGAAAATTCAGTCATGGAAAATTTGGTCTGAAAAATTACGAAAATTTCATTAAAAAGGGGGAAATAAAAGGATGTGAATTAATCTAAGACTTCATGTTTAAGTGTTTTTGAACTGTTGTCCTCATCTTGATTAATATTTTGAACACAACGTTTCGGCCGTTGTACCCAACAGCCTTCTTCAGGAGGGTATTGTATGAGGTTATATTTGAGAAAGTTGCGACGGGATGTTGCCGCTGTTGAGGACTGAGGACGGAATGTCACCATTCCAATGATAATTGTTAGGTCAGGACAATGTTATTGACCGTCTTTTATGTCATGAATACGTCGTGATTTAAGACTATTGCGGAATTTTTTATGGTAAAAAATTGAAATTGAAAAAGTAGGAATCAATGAGAGACAACCATAGTATCAAGTTTTACTGAAAAAAGTAATTTAAAAACAAGAAAATTCAGTCATAGAAAATAATGTCTCAGAAAGTTCGTTCTTATATATTATTTAAAACATATCAGATTTTCCCGACCGAATTTTCCAAGACCAATTGTTCGGACCATCGTTTATCACCAATGCTACAAAGTGGAAGAATGAAAAATGTAGAGGCGTGGAGAACCAAATCTTTGGAAGTACATTCCGTTGAATGATGAATTAGGCATAGGGGACAGTAGACAGAAGATCACTTACCATTAAGAAGAAAAGTTATGTGTCCATTACTGACATTAATGGCGGATAAGATTAATTCCCACTTTTAGGGCTTAATAGTATCTGTTCAGAATACTTTTGTTGACCACTACTTAACAGCTTCATACTTATACGTGCATATTTTTCTATTTCTTCCTGTCACTATCAAAAGACTTACACACACACACACACACAAACACACACACACACACACACACACACACACAAACGTACGTTTTATTCACCTCTGCCATTCACATGTTGGAGAGGTATATGTATTCAATCGTGTCATTCAACCTATCTGTCAACACGATATCTTCGAAAGTATTCTATGAATTTCATTGACGTTTTGTGGAAGGATAAACAATGACACAAGGAGGTATTGGTTAGATTTTGGGGCGGATGCAGGGATAATTTTGATTAGGAGATAATTTTCGATTTATTTTCGTATATCTATGTCTACATTCACGAGTTCATATGCTATGTCCAAAATTTTCCGATGTGATTTTCTGGCAGAGTAGGTAGTTGGCTACTTTAAAGAAGTGATTAATTTTGGGGGTGGATTCATGCACAATTATCCCCCATACGCTGTAGCTATATACACACAACACATGATATCGTCAAAAGTTCGATACAACCTATACAAGTTCTTTGAGAATTTCAATGAGAAAGTGGCGTCGGTAGAGGAACGCTCTTTCTGAGTGCTTTCTCAATGTTATTACTTCATCTTTCGCTCGTGGCATTTACTGTTTGTTGAAATCAGCGAATGAATATCATTTTAAAATACAGGTAGACCCGCTCTACGAAGGTTTGCTCCACGCCACTTCACCTTTACGAAATACACTTGGCTATCAGAGCTTTTAAATGTGTTTGTGTTTTATTTTGATTTATTTCTTACAATGCCGAAAGATTTTTCTCATATCAATTAACGGTAATTGCCTTTTCCTTCACGCCGTTTCAGCTAACGAAAAGAGCGGGACTTTTTTTTTTATCCCTACCACTCCTTGTTACTTCGTGCCACTTCTTAATACTAATGATTCTCAAACAAAGACAAAACCATGTGATTTCCTTCCACACGTTTTGTTTGTGTTCAAGAACTAGTAGTATTAAGAAGTGGCAGGAATAGTTTTTGCATTGACTTATTTCATTAATATGTGGCAAGGATAGTATATGCATCAAAATATCTCATTAAAATGTGGAAGGTAGTGACGTGGAATGGCAGGGAGATATCATAAAATCCAATAGAAAATCCAAATGGCAATGGGCAGGCCCTACTGCAAGAATGTCTAATAACAGTTGGACATTGCGTCTCATAACGTGGATTCCCAGTGACCATGTATGCGAAATTATGAAACGCAAAAATTAAGATGGTTTGACGAACCATACAAGTTCAGAAATTTGTGGCTCTGGTGATTCTTGGGGAAGGTTTATGTCCAACGACAGACGTTAAAAGGCAGATGATGATGATGATGATGATGATGATTATGATTCAGGATGAGGTCAATACAGAAACAGGGAGCGTAATAGTCGTATACTCACTATACTCACTTTAGTTAGTATATTTCCCTGATGTCTGTGGATAACTGAACTCATTATGTGTGTTTGTATTGTTGTTACCACAACGTTCTGGCAGATGATTTTTACTGTCTTCTTCCATGAACAATTTATTGTGTGGAGTGAGCCGAGCTGGTCGGTATATTGGTCACTATTTCTTTTCTGTTTGCTATTTTTTTAAATAAAAAAACAAACTTTCTTTTCTTTACGCGTTGAACACCTGAAGAAAGCTGTTAAATGGACTGATAAGAAATTCTAAAGAATGAAGTAACAAGTTCAAACATGGGTAGGGAATGTTATTTCCTGATTGCTTATGCGTAAAAAAAGTTGGAAAATAGCCATTATTCATACGAAATAGCTTCCCTTAGTTTATGTGATTAAAAATCTGCAAATTTGCCCTTTGTCCAATTGAAAATCAGTAGATTTTCTCTGTTCTGGTCGTAAAAGCAAAGTTTAGAGTAATAATTGACTATTTCTATGCATTTTCAAAGACGTTATCAATCAAAATAATAACAATTATTACCCAGGAACAAAAGAAGTGAAAAAGTTGCGTAGTGAAACTAATCTTCTTGAAATTATAAACAGTATGGTAGCTAGTCTAGTCTGTGATACAAAAATACACACGTAATTCTATTTCACGTAAAAAAAGAATATTTATCGATTTCAGACACACCGCTCACACCAGTACACATGCTCTTGGGTCGAGAAGCAACAGAAAGCAATAGGAAACGAAACAAAGATATCATTTATAATCAGTCATAACTGATATAATCAATTAAAACACCTAAACCTGACCCTAAAAGCCTTTCAAAACATATTTTTATTCCTTCTTGTTGCTCCCCGTTGCTTGTCTCATTTCAAAACCGAAAACAAGTAATTATATCTCGAATCCCATGCAATCGTATTATACAAAAATGTTCACTTAGAAATAAAACTAAAAAACAAAGCAAAAAAACCATATGAAGTTTGAAACAATCAATTTTAACTTTCTTAAACGAGATTTCTTTTGAACATTTTTTTTTTTTACTTAGAAATAAGATTTAAATATGCAAACGCCGGTTCGTGACTATGCATCGTTCAACGATTTTTTCAGTGAATGCCAACATCTTCAAAGTCATCTGAACCCTTTTTCAAACGCCTTTCTTTTTAGATAAATGTCAACGAAAACTCAATTTTTATTACTGAGCAACAATAACAAATAATTCAACCGAGAAACCCTGGAATTAAAATGGAACGGTTTGATCATATTTTTTTAAATTTCTTACCTTATGAATGTGAATTCAATATTCCTCTGTGATAATGGTATTTGAAAAGTTGTTGTTGTTATTATCATTATTATTATTATTTAAAAAAATTATATTTATATTTCAATATATGTATATATGTGTGTGTATATATGCATTTATATTTGTATCATCAAATAAATGTGAATGTTAATACAGACAGAAATAGCTGCTGCAGGGTCAAGCTCCACTCCGAATTCTGCTCCGACTGAATATGCATACTGAAATTTTTATACCGTATATATAATAGATAAAATGATGATAATAAAGATATTTTTTGTAGAAATATATTTATTCATTAGAATTAATTAAGTACATGCATGATTGTATGATAATTTTCAACACAATCAAGATTTCTCAATTCAGCTCCATCAATAAGACAGCCTCCAGGTAATAAATGGTTCGTGAGTTCAAATCCTGGTAGGGCATGTGGATTTTACCCATCAGTTTACACCTCCAGTTTTGGTGACTATAGCTGTTTTTGTTACAAGTTGGGCAATACGTATAAGTATGTGTATGCTAGAGAGATGCGTTCTAACAATCAAAGAAAACGGGCGTCATTCTAGGAGCTCTAAAAAACAGCAGATTTTATAAAGTTCTTAATACCAGTGCATTGGATGCATTGTAATATTAACATAATCATTTTGTTTATTCCAACATGCGTCTTTTAAACCAGCAAATACGGTATCTCTACGAATAACTTTATCATTTTTTCTCAAAGATTCACGAAATCTTAAATTGGCTAAAGAACAGATTTCTGTATTTTATACAAAGTTCCAGAACCTGCAACTTTCTAGTTTATTGATTCTGTCTTGCAGTTGAGTCCTGCCAAATGGCTGAGATAGTTGTGTATTTCTCACCAGTGCCAGATGTCACAGTTCAGCATCAAAAGAACCAGTAAACTCTATTTCTAATAAAATGTTTACCATACAAATGTAATAAAAATATACTTGTACCTTGAAAGTCAACCCCTATTGAATCTATTCGATGTATCTTCAGTTTGTATATTTATGATAACTTCAGGCCTAGGTAAAAATTAGATAAAAGCCATGATTTTAGTTGATGATTTTCAAGAGCAGACGAAACAGAGATATGGAGGACCTGCATGCATTTTCCAAGGGCATTAATGAACATAAACTGTCTCAGTCAGAGTTTAAACGTTAATGCTTCGGCAATACCCCTCCAGCTATCGATGAACAGCAGGACAAACTGAGCTCTCTTGTTAGGGTTGACAATCAGCCTAGGAGACTGACAACTCTGATAACAAACCAAACTAAAGAGTAATAGATTCTGTCAGGCTATCTCACTCGTGACACATCCATGATGAAATCATCTGTGGTGTCCCAACGCCCCTGCACTGGGTTACAGGATAAGAAGACCTATTCCATCTGTGAAGACTAATGTGATATAATCTTCCAACATTCATTTCTCCCCATGTGACTTGGCGCCATGTTAAGTTCAGTAAATATTATCTTTACCCGTTTTAAAAATCATCATCATCATCATCATCATCATCATCATCATCATCATCATCATCATCATCATCATCATCATCATCATCATCATCCGCCAGGAGTCCACTGCTGGACAAAAGGATTTTCCTAGCTTCTCCCATGTCGACCGTGTCAGTACTGACTTCCTCTTTCATTCTATTTTCAGATATTTTCTAGGGTCTGGCAGTAGAGACAGTCGACTGTGAAGTGGACGATTAAAATGAAGACAAGTGTACATCGGTATTTGACCGGCAATTTAGGACTGCTCTATTTGTGGACAACTTACCTTGTAGAATACAATCAAATGTACATCTATTTGAGACAACAACTTCAAGAACTGGACAGGAATGTACGACACCGAATATTCGATCTGAAAATGTTTTTGTAAGTTGAAATAATTCATGTTTTGGAAAAAGTTTTTCCCTCCTCATCATCAGTCTTTTATCGTCCATCGTACGACATAGACCTTCCCCAGGATCCGCCACATTTCTCTATCATAGGCGTCGCAGAATTCGTCTAGTTCATCTCTCCATCTTGTATTCTGTCGGCCTCAGTTTCGCATGTGATGTTTGGGGATCTATGTTGTGAGTCGTGATGTCCATTAGTTGTCTGCCATTCTTGCAACATGGCCTTCCCATCGCTATTTAAGTTTTCTATGATGTCTCAGACTCCTGTTTTCTTCCTGATACACTGTGCTGTCTTGTGATCTCTCCATGTGAGGTTGAGCGTGATTTTCTCATGCACATGTTGCATGCTTCTCAGTTTGTGGATCCGTCTTTTCGTTAGGTTTCATGTTTAAGCTCCATAAGTGACTATCGGGAGAAAGATGGTGTGTCGTAATAGACAAGTTTAGGAAGTATTGACTCTACGACGTTCATGATAGAGAGGTCTGGTGAATCTTGCCGAAGGTATATGTCTAACGAAGGACGCTAGAAGGATGAAGATGATGATGATAATAATTTAATCTTAGAGTCAGTTTCAGGGGTTAGGCTTAGTCTTAGGATTGTTCAATGAATTTTTATTATTAGTTTAAATTTAATTGTATCTAATTAAAAGTGGTAGAATCTTTTATTTCTCATCAAAACAAACAGATTGTTTGATGGGTCAATTGTGCATTTTCTATTATATGCGCTGCCTCTGAACTTTATTGATAACTCAAAGAAATTCAATGAAAAACAAAACAAAAAACAAACAAAAATAAAACAACAGATCCATAATCTAGTTCGGTTTTGTTCATCGGCGAGCAGGGATGGTGGGCCGATGTCAGAGGAAGCAGAAGTTCCTCATGCTAATATATCTGAAGCCTATGCCAAATAAACAAATAATCACATTATGATTACGTCCGTTAAAATTGTTGTTTTTTAGCTTTTAAAAAGACATCCGTTTTCTTTAATTCTATGATTATATATTTATATACTCTGCCAACTGGAATTTCATAAAGGAAATTCAAAATATAAATGCTATTACTGAGGCAAAAAAATCTTGACTTAATTCTTTTGTGATCTGAGGTGATTTCTTTGTACGTTAAGAAAACTGCACGAAATGAAATGGTTGCCAATGTTCTCTTAGATTTTTTGTTTTTTTCTAGCAATGTTTTCTGGATCAAAAGCTTGCTAATAAGTTTTAATGAACACGAAATAGTTCAGTGTAAATCGCAACCACTGCTTTGTATGCACAACAAAGTTTGCTTTGTGGAAATTACTGCCATTATTGTTTATGTATTTCGCACTTTTAAAATATTGATTTTTTTTGTCTAATTGGATGAAGAATTATTATTATTATTATTGTTATTGTTATTATTATTATCATTATCATTATTATTATTATTATTATTTGGAATCTCACACCAGTTGCCTGGTGGTAACCGCTGGAGTTTGAGTGAAAGCAAGTCTCCTCAAGTCTCCAGCACTCCTCTCCTATTATTATTATTATTATTATTATTATTATTATTATTATTATTATTATTATTATTATTATTATTATTATTATTATCACTATTATTATTTGCAATCTCACACCAGTTGCCTGGTGGTAACCGCTGGAGTTTGAGTGATAGCAAGTCTCCTCAAGTCTCCAGCCCTCCTCTCCTAGTACTCATAGGTCGCAGTATTACTGCGATTTACAATTTCACACCGGTTGCCCAGTGGTTATCGCTAAAGGCTGAGTGACAATAAGTCTCCTCAGGTCTCCAGCTAACATCTCCTCTCTCTTTCGCATATCATGTCAGTGCTACAATTTGAGTTTCTGCTTTCATTTCCCTTCCTCTGTTGGGTCACTATTGACATTAGCGTTGCAGTCCTTATATCTCTAGCACTTTCTTCAGTATCCGTGCAGTTTCCAGTACTGTTGTGGTGTGTACAGTCTCAACCCTTCCCTTAATCCCCATCTCCTCTAGTCTCACCCTCAGCGTTTTTGGGACAGTTCCTAGTGCACCCACTATGACCGGTACTACCATGGCACATCTTCCTCAATTCTCTTGCTAGGTCCTGGTATTTTTCCTGTTTTTCACTCTCCTTCCTCTTTACACTATGGTCTGCAGGTACAGCCACGTCTACTATTTGGCAGGTCATCCTTTTCTTGTCTACAATTACCAAGTCCAGTCTTCTTACCTGGATGAGGTGGTCAGTTTGGATGTCAAAGTCCCAGAGTAGTTTGTGATTGTCATTCTCCAAGACTGCCTCTGGTTTGTGCTGATACCACTTTTCAACATGGTTGAATCCCATTTGTTTGCTTAGTTCCTAGTGTATCATCGTTGCTACTCTATCGTGTCTATGCTTATACTCCTTCTGGGCGAGTTGACTACATTCACTAGTAATGTGGTTTACTGTCTCATCTCTTTCAACGCACATGCAGCATTTGCTGTTTGTCTGTCATAATGAGCGATTCCGTTTCTCTCTTCAAGTTTCCTTTTCGTAACCACGTCCATGATTTCTCGTCTGCTACATCTTGTATCTGCCTTTTAAACTCGCCATACAATTTTTTCCCTCCCATCTTTCTTTTCTTGTTTGCTGTGCTGCTTCATTGTTTTCTACTTTGTTGTTTGTTGCACTATTTCTTGCACTCTTTATGATTTCTTCACTATTCGTTTGCACATACCTTTCTAGGACTGCTTTTGCTCTCTGGATAGTCTTCTATGCTGATGAGCCCCCTACCACCTTCTTTCTCTTAACATATAGTCTATCCGTATCATCTCCAGGGTGTAATGCTTTATGCACTGTCATAAGTTTCCTTGTTCGCCTCTCCATTGATTGGAGTTCTTCCTTTGTCCGTCCTAGGAATGGTCCCGTATATCTAACTACTGACACAGCCCAGGTGTTCATTCCTTTTATTAGATTTCTGCTGTTTAATTTGGTCTCTAATATTTTCCTTATCCTTCTAAGGTATTCTTTCTTTATTTTCTCCTTCATCTTCTCCCGTTTTATCGTATCACATTCAAGGACGCCTAAGTATTTGTATCGGTCTTGTGCAGTCAATGCTCTAATCTTGCTGTTGTCCGGTAGTTTGATTCCTTCAGTCATTGTAAGCCTTCCTTTGTGCATACTATGATTGCACATTTTTCTATTCCAAATTCCATTTCGATGTCCTCACTGTATTCTTTTACTTCGTTGAACAGAGTCTCAAGCTCTCCTCTATTTTTTGCGAACAATTTTATCTCGTCCATGTACATTAGGTGGTTGACTTTTCCTTTTATTTTAGAGAAATGGTACCCTTTGCTGTTCTTCAGGATTCTGTTGAACAGTATCATTGTTAGAACAAATAATAGTGGGAACAACGAGTCTCCTTGGAAGATTCCCCTTTTTATCTCTACCTCTGCTAGGTTTTCTCCTGTGGCTGTCAGGTCTACTTTCCAGTTTTTCATAGAGTTTCCAATGAATCTGACCACCAGTTCGCTAATTTTGACGATTCTAAGGCATTCGATTATCCAGCTATGTTGAATCGTATCGTACGCTTTTTTGTAATCTATCCATCCCATTGCTATATTCTTTCTCGTTTTCCTTACTTCTCTTCTAAGATCATCTAGTCTATGTAGAGTAAATCATTTGCCCCTTTGGTACCTCTCCAACACCCTTTCTGTTCTTCTGGTAATAGTCCCCTTCTTTCCATTGATATATATATATTCTCTCTGCTATTTGCCCGGTCAGGATTTTCCAGATAAGTGGTAAGCACGTTATTGGTCTATAGTTGCTTGCTATGTTCCCCCTTTTCAGGGCCTTTTTGGATGAGGGTGGTTCTGGCTTTGGTTATCCATTCTGATGCCACGCCTTCGTTTATGCAACTTTGGAGTTGGTGGGTGAGTCTGTCGTGTAATGCGGTGAATTTCTTGAACCAATATCCATGGATCCCGTCGGGACTCGGTGCTTTCCAGTTGGCTACTTTCCTAAGAGCATGTTTCAATGTGGTCTCATTAAATAATATTGGTTCTCCATTGTCTATATCTAGTTCTTTTCTCATGTTTCCTAACCATCGCGGTGTTACGTTGTATCTTTTCGGGTGCCCCCATATGCTATTCCAATAGTTCTTGGCCTTTGTGGCGTCTGGTTTTATATTCTGTCTCCTTTCTCCGTTTAGATCTTGGTAAAACTTTTTTTCGTTGTTTTGGAATGTGCGGTTTTGTGTGTATTGGGCCGTTCTTAGTCTGTATCTTTTCAGTCTTGCCTCTTTGGCTAATCTCTTCTGATGTATCTCTTCCACTACAGTGGCGATGCCCTTTTGTGTTACCTTGTATTTGTTCCAAAGTCTTACTCGTGGTCTGTCTGGGTGTGGTGTATTTCTAAGCAGTACTTCATATTATTATTATAATTATTATTATTATTATTATTATTATTATTATTTGCATATTAATATATCTGATAGTTACCTTCACAAAGCCAACAACGCTGTATTCAAAATAGTCTCACATCTTCCCCTGATTTTTAAGCCATTTTTATAGAATGTACAAACATACTATTGATGTACGTCAACGTGCAATTTCTTTATATATATATATATATATATATATATATATATATATATATATATATATATATAAATATATATATATATATATATATATAAATATATATATATATATATATATATATATATATATATATATATATATATATATAATGTTGTATTCTAATACCACATTGCAAAGAAGAAGAATGACAGTTTTGCTTGTCCCGTTAGTTGATATTGTTAACATTCCTTTTTTAATTACAATAATGATTTCACAATTATCTTTAATAATATCGATTTTTGAATTACTTATTAACCAACTTGACATTATTTCTGTCTGTGCCGTTTATAATCGTACTGAAAATAGTTTGCTTTGGGTTCGTTGGTGTGGTCACATCTGACTTTTAAGTTTTATACTTGGTTGTTACATGATTTTTCAATTGTATGATAAACGTTGGTATAACAAAAGGTGAATATCTCATTATATATCATGATTTTTCGTCAACAATTCCCTAATGAAAATATGGCATCCCTAAAACTTTTTTTTTTGGGGGGGGGTAGTGATTGTAAATTCAGTAAAAGCACAAATAATGGCTTCCCTTGTAACTTTCATCACGGATGTGGAGTTCTAAATGATTGCAAAGATGATAATCCGTTGGAAAAATGTCAGGTGAATATTGAAAATGTTAAACCTCGTCAGCTGAAAGGTGTGGAATGTCACACTATTAACATTCCGTTCAGTTCATGTGGGATCCACTTTTTCACATTTTGAACCTTTATATTGCATTAAGGTGACATAACATAGTAACTGTTGAGGTCCTAACGTTTCAAGAAAGTGCTCAAACCGTTGTTTGTGGAGCATTGGCCACTGCTGTCGGTCATTAATCATTATTAAAAACAGTTTTTGGCCTCCCTCGAGGTTTATTATTGGTATCCATGTTTCCAGACCTAAACATATTGAACCACCGCTGAACAGTTTTCACTGTAGTAGTGTTAACTCCAAATGATTTGTTAACGTCATCAGCAACCTGAGAAGTATTATGTCGTAATTTGAAATTTTACTTTAAAATGGATCCAGTTCTTCTGGTAGACACTTGAGTTAAGACCTCAACCCCATAATAATAAAAATTTATACCATTATTTACATCGAACCTCCAAAGAAATAGAATTACGTTAGTATACCTTCCGCTGTTAACATCATTCTCTATGATGTAAAAAACAACGACATTTGATGTGGAACAACCTGATAGAAGTTTCTTCTTTTCTTTTAGATTTCTAATCTTTGCATCTCCTGCTGAAGAATTTACCATTGTGTTCTGATTTCCCGTCTCCAGTTTCCGGTTTTTCTACTTCATTTCCGCAGCCAGCACCAAGCAACCTCTGAACATTTCAGCTCTTCCCGAAATTTACTCGACCTGAGATGAAATAGATAGGAAGAGAAAAAAAACATGAATAAAAATTGCATAACAGTTATATATGTGGCGTTTCCTTCGGATGCCGCAAAAGGTTTTCTCGACTCAAATGAAACGAACAGATGATTGTGATCAAATCATTTTCAATTAAAAGAGTTCGTGACTACGGACAGCTGATGTTTTCTAATCTTCTTCTTTTGATATACATTTTATGTCTGTGCTGGATTTAGTCTTACCCTTGCAGGCCTCAGTGTTAAAAAAACAATTGAAAACACGTCGTTGTCGTCATAATCATCACCATCATCATCATCATCATCATCACCATCACCACGACGATGACCACCACCACCACCACCACCATCATCATCATCATCATTTTAACGTCCGTCGTTGGATATAGACATAGACCTCCCCCAAGATCTCTCGATCGTGGGTGTCGCAACGACAGTATCTCTTGAATAAATCGCTACAATATTTCATTTTGGGTCGGCTACAATTTCGCATATGATCCCTGGGGATCCATGCTGCAAACAGTGATGTCCATATATATAAAACTTTAACTAATCCCAAGTAATCACGAATTAACCGTAATACCAAAAATATCGCCCACCATCCGCTTATCAATCCACGATCGAGCCTGCAGGTTACCAAATCCTTGTTTAAATCCTCTAAAAAGAACACCCAATTCTTTCATCAGTTTCAAGTACTTTTTTTTCGAAAATGATCATAATCAAAATTCCTGGCACACAGACATTTCGCCAATTCTCTGATACTCACAGAAAATGCAGTTTTGGTGGTAAGTAAGTTTTACGATGTGAACTTGCTAGCCCCACGACTCGGATTGATTGCCTTACAGGTCTCAAGTGCTCGAACGGCTCTGTTTGTTATGCATTGCTGGTATGTGTATGTGGGGGTTATGCC
Organism: Thysanoteuthis rhombus; assembly: GCA_963457665.1. Lineage (NCBI taxonomy): Eukaryota > Metazoa > Mollusca > Cephalopoda > Oegopsida > Thysanoteuthidae > Thysanoteuthis > Thysanoteuthis major. The sequence goes on from OY735222.1 coordinate 14,712,652, forward strand.
CTTCCCAAAGGCATTAGTAAGCAGTTAACGTAAGCAGCTTCAACCAAAAATTCGAACTCAGTTTGTAGAATCAATTTTCAGTAACCGTTACACCTCTTCACAATTCCAACTTCCTTTATTTTATCAACATGCCTATGCTTAAGTAAAATAATGGAAAGCATACGTATTTTAGACAAAGTCACAATACACTTGCCATAACAAGTATTTTACCACAGGAAAAATGTTTTGTTTTTTCACATCCAGGACAGTTGAGCAGGTAGGAGTAGCGAGGTAGAAAAAGAGAATTTGGGAACAAGGACGATACGTGGCCGATAAATTCGTTAGTGGTCAGTTTGTCGCAGGGTTGATTAGTCAATTGGACAATTTGTCCCAGGGGGTCTGTTATAGTTTGTTTAGGCTTATTTGTTTGAACAATACTCATTATCTCACTTATCCCACTTATTTCACCAATAGTTATTCCTTGATGGAGTATTGAGACCAGCTGACACTTGACTGTTTATTTCGGCCATTTGCTAGTTTCAACCATTTGCCAGTTTCGGCCATTTGTTAGTTTCGGCCATTTGTTAGTGTTTCCATTTTTCTAAATTCTAGAAGCTGAAGATGAGGGATCGTATTTTAGTAGGAAAATCTATAGGTACAGGGTTGGGTTCGTTCATCTCCTTAGTTTTCTGTACTCTTTGCTTAAATGGTGCTACTGTTTCGGCTGATGCAGTAAACTCCGATAATCTATCCCAGTGTGAGATGACACAGGTACAACTCACCTTTTAGGGTATTTGAATGTACTCCCCAATCTTGATATCTATTCAAGAATCGAACGCGTCAACATGGTCATTTGCAACCTAGCCATTTAAGAGAAAGAGGAAAAAAACAAAGTTATAGAGGAAGAAAATCATATACAAAGCAAATAGCAAAACAAAAACAAAACCCAAACGAATAGCTGATTGATTTACAATGTATATTGGAGATGTGAAATCGTGCATACAAAAATAGAAATCACACAAGCAGAAATTATGAGGATGCTAGATTGTTATGATTTATCCAAGGGGAAGAAACCATTCAGAATAGAAAATACAAGGATTTGAACGAGAGTATGAAAAATGCATTGGAAAAATACGATTCTGAACCAAATGTTAATTTCTTGAAAGCAACTGCATATAATCCTAATTTTCAATATGAAATTCCTTATCTAATGCATTGAACTTTGGTTTCATAATTTTCTTAACTTTCTTGATTTCTTAATATTAGTTGCATGCAATCTTGAAAATTAATATTTACATATTTTTAATGTATTAAAGTTTATCCGTTAAAATCTGAACATTTCTTAGAGTTGGTGATAAATTGTCCAATAGACACATTGACCTCACGACTAATTGATCGATAAGCTATTGACTAACGACGACTCGGCTGGATGTCGAGAATGAGTCATCACCAGGATTATTGCGCCAAGTGAATTTTTGAAATTCGTTATTAGCTAGTTTATCCTTTGCTCTCAAATAATGACGGCAATAATTTTGCCATTAGGCAATTGCATTCTACTTATGAAATATCAATGTTGTATAGCATTTTATGTGCGATATTTTCTGAATATTCAATTAATCTAAAGGTAAAATTGAGTAAAGACACTATTTATCAAGTTTAACATAACATGAAACTAGATTTCTAAGTTATGTCACTAAACGTCACCGATGACGTGAATGTGACAGACGATACATTGATAATTATTATATGTGCTGATGACCTTTCATCAAATGTACATTCATTTTAATGCTGCTTAAAGGCTAGAGTTGTTAATATTCCCATTTGTGACAGAGTTCAGTGTTCGATTTTGATCTCAGATTTGAAAAAAAATACAGTGTTTCGGATGCTAATTTTTAATTCGGTTGTGCCCCCCTTATTTAGATGATGGGCACAACATAATCTTCCATACTTTTTTCCCCTAATCTAACTGCATGATGTACCAAACAAGGCATAAGAACTATCAAATACTTTTTGTTTAAGCTAATGTTTAAAACAAAATTTTATGATTTGAAAAAACAAATTATAGGTACACGGTCTCCTATCCCTTAAGCCTGAATCTTGGCACCAGACAATTTCCATATTTCAGAATATTTCAGTCTTTGGTATGGAAGCACAGATACGGTATATAGGGTAGTTTCTAAGGTCCATTTTCGGCAGAGCAAGCTCAACCTTAAAAAACAAGACAACTCCATCAGTCCTACAGAAAAGGGTATACAATTAATGTATCCTTCCGATAGTAACCTATCGAACCGAAACGCAGTACCTAGCGAAGGGACACATCCGAAGACTGAGAACCATGCAACATGCACATGACAAAAAATCATGCTCAACCTCACATGGAAAGATCACAAGATAGCACAATATATCAGGGTGAAAACAGGAGTCCAAGACATTATAGAATCCATTAGAAAACTCAAATGGCAATGAGCTGGTTATGTAGCAAGAATGACAGACAACCGATGGACATCACGACTCACCTCATTGATCCCAGAGATAACATGCACAACCGAGGCTGGTAGAATACAAGATGGAGAGACGAACTAGACATTCAGAAAGTACTGGCTCCACGACGCCCACAGTAGAGAGATGTGGCCAATCCTGGACACAGTCTATGTCCAACAACGGACACTGAGACTGATGATGATGACTATGTAAGGAATCACTATGTCTCTGTAGCAAGTCTTATAAATACTCACACTGAGAGGTGTAAATTCAGACAAGTAATACTACAGTTCATTTGCATAAGGGTAGATGAAAAATAATAAAAATTAACCATACAATGACTGACATATCTTTTAGCAAAGTAGTAAAAATAAATATTATAGTGCTTTTTATATGCAAGTAAAAAACGAATCCGAAAACTGAACATTTTTTCGATGGAAGAAATGTTTGGTTTTTAGACCTGCTCGGTTTACCGAATTTCGGATAAGATATTGTGTACCGGTTTTAAAATCTATTTTTGCGAAGATACACCGGAAAAATCTAGGGTTTGTAAAATCACAATTTACAAGAGAAAAACCGTAGATACAAATATGCTGATAAACAAATAGGTTGAAGTTGAATTCTGCAATCAAACAAAAGACAATAGGTTGTCAGTTCTTGGTCATTTTAGAAATATCGATGACAGTTGTTATCATAAAATGAGCAAGACAGTCTAGTCCAGTTCAAACTATGACTTAGCAGATCGTCGGAGACTCCCCTTTCATGGCATAATCAAGGCAATGGGAGTTACTTAGCCTTGTCCATCACCCTCTCTAAGTAACACTCAACGAGTTGTACTGGGTTATATGGTATCAGCAGTAAGGAGTAATCCCTGAGTTATAGGAGGAAGTTGAAACAGTCTGGCCGCTATCAATGGTTTGGGATCAGTGTTGTACGTCTCCTAGACTGGTTGAAAACTAGATTGGAGAGCCCAGTCTTCTATAGTATTTATCCATTTAAGAGAAAAGACAGGAATCCAAAATATCATGAAAAAAACAAACATTAGAAAACTCAAATGGCAAAGGGCTGGATGTTTTGCAGGAATGTCAGACAACTGCTGAACGTCGTAACTCACAACGCAGATCCCAGAGAATATATGCAAAACTGTGGTCTATGCCTAACGACGAACGCTAAAAGGCTTCTACTGTTGCTCCTGACGATGGGAGACCAATGCCTAGAACCTCAGTCTGTGCCGCTATTTATGCATATATGGTTGGAGGAATGGATTCATGCCTTCCTTGATAGGATATCAGATGGAAAAAAGCCTCCTTGTACCTTGTATTCGATTCAGAACTTGTGAAAAACAACGCTAACCACCGACGGAATTGGTTAACTGATGGAATTGGATAGAGTGATGTGAATACAATTTCCTCCCTATGTATAATTGATTATTATATAAGATGCATTATACTGCGATGAACTAACAAACAACATTATAAAGTAAACAAATTATTTCTCTTGGAGTAGAGGTGTATGATTAAAAACCCCAGAGGCTATTCCCGGTAATACATATATATGTGTGCGTGATCAAATAAATGAAAATATGTGATGTTTCCCGAAACAAATCTGTTCCGTAAACAACTTCCCATTATATATATATATATATATATATATATATATATATATATATATATATATATATATATATATATATATATATATCCCAGCCTGTTCATTTTATCCATCTATTAGAAAACGTCAGCCTAAACTGTCAGCATAAGTTTCTTTTAGTTTTATGTCTACATGTATTCCTGTATATGTTTATGTGTGTGTATATAGCATGCGTGCCGGTATGACCAATGGATATAAAGGACTGAAGATTGAAACAATTACTTGTTTCAAACTCCTTCCCTTACCATTTCAGAGGGTTTCAGTTTTCACTGTAAGCTTATGCTAAACTGGTCTTTTAGTTTGTGTCCACTGGGTTTTCGAAAATTCATTTTTTATTAGTGACCGCTACAAGATAAAAGAAGTAACTTATCCATTGATCACCCCATTTTCCATTGTTTCTAATAGATTACCCGCCACACAGCCAAAAGACGTTGGTTCCATGGCGGTTTCTATTGAGTGACTAACCAGATCTATTTCTCTCTCTCTCTCTCTCTCTGAGCCCATTGTTATGTATGTATGCATGAGAGTTTTGCTCTCTCGATCAATCCATCTAATATATGAATGTGTTTGGACAAATTTCTGTTCTGTTTTTCTTGTTGAGTATGTACATTGGAAGTCGTTTATCATAATCACGAATAATGTTATCAAATGGTTATTGTTAATAAATTCAGTCGGTCTCAAACAGTTTCTTCAAAATGAAAACAAATTATTTTAAAATATTTAGATTAATCATATCAATTGTTTTACAACAGAAAATAGTTTTATAACAATGAATTTGAAAAAATAATAAGCCTGTCTGCTGCGTGGTCGAACCCCATCGTTACTTCTATTCAGAATAAAGATGATTATTGTAACTTTTGCATTGCATATATATATATATATATATATATATATATATATATATATATATATATATATATATATATGTGTGTGTGTGTGTGTGTGTGTGTGTGCGTGTGTGTGTGTGCGTGTGTGTTAGTATAAATGTATTTATTAGGATGAAATAATCCCTTGTATATTGTAACATTGATCTCAGATATGTTAGGTTAGTCAGTTTGGTTTAGTTGGTAAGAGAGCCTCCAACGAATTACTTGATCGTGATTTCTAATCACAGGTTGAAGAGTATTAAGTTTATACATCAGTCTGGCTCAACAGGACATAGTGAAAAGTTAACTCCCGTAAATTAGGAGAAGATTGTTTTTGCTATTCTTGTTCTTCTTACAATGCGAAAGACAAAGTCACCTCCAGCCTCCGACTTGGACACGGGTTTAGCAACAATGAACTAATAACAATGAACGTACATTCGTTCTAATTATTATTTCATATTTTTTAAAAATCTCACAGTATCAGCTTTTTTAAAATTATCATCATTATCTAAAAGTGGATACAGTAACCAGCTTCCATCTTTGTATTATGAATGACAACAAAATTGTGAAATCATGCTTTTGATTATATTTGTTCGATGAAGGTTCATTTGCCATTAGACATTCGATCAGGTGAAACTGTCAAGATTGTAATTGAGAAAAAAATAGAACCATGTATATTAAATATGAGAAAATATTGCCTGGGGATGAGACACAAGAAGAAGAGGGAGAAGAAGAAGAAGAAGAAGAAGAAGAAGAAGAAGAAGAAGAAGAAGAAGAAGAAGAAGAAGAAGAAGAAGAAGAAGAAGAAGAAGAACAACAACAACAACAACAAGAACAACAACAACAACAACAACAACAAGAACAAGAAGAACAAGAAGAACAAGAACAATAACAACAACAAGGAGGAGGAGGAGAAGAAGATGAATAAGGAGGAGGAGGAGGAGGAAGAGAAGAAGAAGAGGGAAGGGATGAAATTAGAAAAGGAAGAGATGAAGAGAGGAAAGTAGACATGTACAATTAAAAACAGCAAAGGAAGGGAGGAGTATAACTGAAAAATAAATGAAACATTGAAAAAGAAAAAAAAAAAAGAAAAAAAAGGCAACTATACACAAACGAAAAGTAGAAGAAAACAAAACAGGATTCCCTATGGACGGGAAATAGATGAACGAAACTCACTGCAGCAGGAAGAAACTTCACTTCAACTTCTAATCTGATTAAAGATGATTACTGCAACTTTCATATTGTAAATATAACAAATACAAAATTGTATTATTGTATCTATTTATTAAAATGAACTAAACCCGTGCATATCTGTATGATACATGTTCGCAAATATCTAAGACTGGTGAATTTAGCTCCGTCAGATAGACAGTCTCCAATCACCGTAGGAAAATATGGGTTTTACAAATCGGTGTACATCTATCATTATGCTGTGGATTTTTCTCGTTGGTATGACCTGCACGCGTGATACATACATATTTACATACGTACGTACGTAGATAGCCAACCAGCTGGACCAGCTTAGAAATTGAAGAAACCTATGTTGACAGTTTTGATTGACGCTTTCTAATTTCATCCTAAGTAATGAAAACGTATGTATTTTTCTGATAGTTTCATGTTGCAGTTTTTGGTTGAGTACTTGCAGGAAAGAAATAAAGGCTGATATAAACGATTCACTCTTCAATTATTCTGACATTTCACACCATTAAAAATAAAGTACTGATCCTAACTGACCGCAGACAGGGAATCTTTACTAAGACTATATCTTTAGCAGGATTGTGAAAAACTGAGTTCAAATGTAATTGGCTGAAGTGTATTTAAGCTTCTGACTTCCGTTGTACCAGAAGCAGAGAGGGACCAAGTAAGCCAACTAGCAAGGGCCTATGATTTTGAGGGGTCTATTGTCTTATATACATTTTTAATAAAATTGCGGGTCATTACCTTTTACTTAAAAATACCCATGCTGGAAGATTTATTGTAGTAGTACATGTTATCTTGAGAGCGTTACCATTTGTTTCCTGTCGCCCCCTCGTTTCAAATAGACATGAAAAGAAAAAGCTTACTCATTTCTTGGCTTCTGGCAATGTTATAATTAAATAAAACAAAGCTACTTTGCTTTTTCTTCGTATAATGATTTGTTTCTTCTCCCGCGTAGTTTTAATGAGATTTTAAAAGAATGACAGAAAAGACAAAATGAAGAAAACATGCACCCCCAATATATATATATATATATATATATATATATATATATATATATATATATATATATATATATATATATATATATATACCAGCAGTGGATTATAATTCATCCTACCGTATAGGAGAGAAAAAACACGTCAACAAATGATATTTCTGCATTCAATTTTGTAACAGTGTTCCAGATGTGGGCGGTTTGGTAATTTTTAATCAAACCATCTGGATTTCATCTGTTCTGGAAACACGATCCTCCAGATTGTCCTTTCACTTTATCATATATATATATATATATATATATATATATATATATATATATATATATATATATATATATATATATATATGTGTGTGTGTGTGTGTGTGTGTTTCGGAATGGGTTACCGTATTCAGGGGCATTAGTTTACCTTTTCATGGCCAAAAAGGTGGGTTTTCACAGAAGACTAATTTAGCTTCAAATATTTTACCCTGAGAGCAAAAATGGAAACAAAATGAAGATTAATGGATGAGACACATTTGTGAGTCTTCATTGTTTTATGTATGGGAGGGATTCTATGGTGGTTTGTTTGCATCTTTTGTTGGGAGTAGTAGCAGCTGTTATATGTATTTTATTGGAGTGGAAATTATTTAGGTGTATTCCACTGGTGGGCTATTGGGCCGAAGCCATCTTTAGTAATATCGAAGGGATCGGATATAAGTTTGAGGGGGTACCTTGTTATGCATGATCGAGTATCAGTTTGGAAATGTTCTTTAACCTTAATGGTCATTGTTGATGTCCAGAAAAGTCAAATACCTTTGAGTATTACAAGTGAAATGGACCATACCTAAGTGTCAGTGGGTAAGGGCCCAGGTGATTATGTATGAGGTTCCTAATGTTGGATATACATAAAAGAAGGGTTAAGTATGGATAAGATGAGTCTGTAACATTAATGATGTGTTTGCGGGGGATGTAAATTATATATGTAGGGATTTTGTGGAGAATGTTTATATTGAGGTCGAGGTATAGTATTGCCGGTTGGAAGTATAATATTGGGTGCATGTATGGAGAGTTGGAAAGGATAGAGTGAGAAGATAAAGGGGTTAGAGCTCGGTGTGATTAGAGTCGTAAAGTTTAGTGTTGAATCGATTAAGAGAGAGAGAGAGAGAGAGAGAGAGAGAGAGAGAGAGAGAGAGAGAGAGAGAGAGAGAGAGAGAGAGAGAGAGAGAGAGTTTTAAACTCATTAATACACATATATTCATGTAGCTCCAGAATGTTTGTCATGTCGGTAGGTGTTTTTTCCTATCTTTTCGTTTGTGGTAAATCTAGCGTCTGTGTCAAAATTATGGCCGTAGGTACGGAAGTGTTGTTATACTGGGAGTAAGTTGTTATGATTGGGTGATCTGTGACTATAGTTATTTTATCTAAACTTGAATTGCCACTCTAATTTACCATCATATTGCTGTTTGCATCTAGTTTATTGTAGGAAGGAGATTGAATTTTTGCTTTTGCCGTTGGAATTATGGTTAATGTAGAAAGTCTTGCTTGTGGTAGAGCTGGTGAAGGTGTTGGTGTGTTCAAAGTGGTTGCAGCATAGACCTTTTCTATTGTTGCAGCTCTGGAAGAATTTGACGATTTTAGGGATGGTATTTTGTGTGACTTGTTATTTCGGTATTACTGCTGATCATGTCTTTAATGTTTTTGAATCTGTGGAAGGCAATGACGCATGGTTCTTGAAATATTCCTTTGAATTCTGTTCGAGGTGTAAGTATATTACATCTTTTATTTATTGTATAGAGGTGGGAGTGTATTGAGGAAGATGGTGGTACGCGATTGGATTTGTTTTTGGGCATTTTTGTTACATTGCAAATCCCCCTGTAACCCCGTTTCAAAGATACTATTCCTGAAACTCTCTGTTTTGAAACCTATTCCAGGTCCATCGAGAGGGCATGCCGATTTCGATTTTCATAGCATGACACACAAACATGGACATCCCTCTCTGATTACAGATACATATACAATAAATAATATCAAAATTGGAGTTTTACTTATTTACTTATTAACTTGAAACCAGACGTAGGCATTAAAACTACTATTTATCAGGTTGTTGCTTAAAGCGTCGTTGTTTTTTGCATCCTAGAGACAAGTGTTAAAAGTGAAAGTTTTAGTAATTTGATTGCATTTTTTCAGATTCAGTACAGACTGAGATAAAATTATTGGAGATTTTTGTGCTCTCCCAAACAATAATGTCTATCCAAGAAATAAAAAATAGAATCATTTTAAAATACGATTTTAAATTAGGATATAATGTTGCTCAATCCACTGACAATATCAACGTACCATTTAAAGGTAATACTACAACAGTGCGAACTATTCAGCGTAGGTTCAATAGGCTCAAGTTTGGAAATATTGATGAACCTCGATGGAGATGCAAACCAGTTCTTAATGATTAGATACCACCGCCAGCCGTGTCTAACGACCTACTTACAACGGTCTGCAGACTTTCTAGAGACTTCAGGACAGTGACCATATCACGTCATTTTAAGGCAATAGGGAAGGTCTTGAAGCTGGAAAAATGATCCATACATAAAGTCAATGAAATGCCCAATGACATTGTCAAACCCTACACCTCTATATCCTCTCAATTCACCGAACGTTTTTCCCACAGTTTATTATTTTTTCAATCAATTTGAACGTCATATCCTTAATAAAAGGTTCAATAATGGGGGAACAATAATTCGTGCTTTCATGTAATTTGTAACCATTGAACCCAGACAATTTTATTGAGTTGGCATATTATCATTAGAGGATCATTGAAAAGAGGTTATTGTTTCAAATGGGTCATGTTCTGATTAAATAATAACCTCTTTTTCGTTGTTTATATCATCCTTTATCCTACTTTTCAAAAGTTGCATTTTTTATACAACGAAGTAATAAAAGCCTAATTCTTTTAGTGACGCGTGGCTTGATTCAATTGCCTCGACAATCAAGTTGTAAGTTGAAACTTGCTGAAACAACATTTTGGTAATAAAATTGCGAAATACGGCTCCCAATCATCTGTTTCCCCCGCAAATGTGATGTATGTAATCGTGCTCACCCTTTTGATCTATATCATAACAATCCGATTTCCCAAAGTAAAAATAATTCCACGTATATCGTAAGCAAATTATCATTAAGTACTTTCCCTTATTAATTCATTTGTTTGCAAATAACTATGATATGAATTCGCCGTCACAGTCAATAATTGAACAACCGTAGTGTCAAAATGTGAAGTCATATGAAAAATTTCATCGAGGAATGAACATGGTCAGAATGAATACTATTTATGACATGATTGGCGTTTTCCACCGTGAAAGATCTAAAATAAAGTAAAAAAAACCAAAAAAAACCCCAAACAAACAAAATATCTAGGGACATTCTTGAGGATCTAGATGTTATTATCAACCAGTCAAAATAAGCCCCACCCCCTAAAAAGGTCAAAATCTTTTAGAAGGTATCCTTTGAAGTACTGATATCGATTTTCAAGTCTGTAGACAAAACAGTACGACCAGGAGTGATGGAACTAACGAACAAATTAAGCTCCAAAGAAGGTGAAAAAGATCCTTCCCCCCAAAAGATAAGAAGGGGTGCAGTGGCTAATTAATGCCAATTTCCAAGTCTGTACTCAAAACGGTATGGCCAGGAGCGCTGGAACCCCCCCCACACACACTTGCACAAGCGCATATAAAAAGGTATAGAAGCCCTCACAATCATATTGAATGATTAGTAACTCAGATTGATGGGTTTCGAAGGTGGCTTTTAAACAAATGAAAAAAACATTGTAATGTTGCTAGCTGTCTTCGAAAGTGACCTGACCCAATTAACACAAGCAGTCATAATTGTCTCTCAGATCAAAAAACAAAAAAGATTTCAATTAGTCTTCATTAGCAAACTGAGAAAGGCGAACATGTCAATTAAAATAATGGGTTTCCTCGGTAAAACATGATTTCATCAAAGTCTTTTTAGAAAGATATCGTGAAAAAGAAATTGACACAAATTGGATAGATGCTTGACATCAACAAATCTTATGGTAATAGGTTTAAAAACTTTAAGAATGTATATTTATTAAGAGTTATTGTTTGTTCATCTATCTATCTATTTATCTATCAGTAAAATAAATGTCATGTACAACAAACATGTAAAGGACAAAGACACCACAATTAGAATAGAAAATACAGAACTGAAGAAAGTAGACCACTACATCTGCATAAGGCAATGAATCACCATGAAATCCTCAAAAGAAGAGGAAAATAAACCAAGAATCACTCTAGGTTGGCAAGCTTTTGGTTGGGTAAGATCAATCTTTAAGAACAAAAAAATCCCATTCGTCCTAAAAAGCAGGGTTTACAATCACTGAATCCTCACGATAGTCACCCATCGAGTTGAGACATGGAACCTAAAAGATTTACCATCAAACTGAGAAACATGTAACCTACACAGGAGGGAATCATGCACAACATCACATGGAGTGATCACAAAACAGTACAGTATATTACACAAAAAACAGGAGTCAAGAATATAATAGGAACCATAAGGAAACTCAGACGGGAATGGGCTGGTTATGTTGCAAGAATGAACATCACGCCTCACAACGTGAATTATTAAAGATCATATGCGAAACTGTGGCTGGCAAAATATAGAATGGTGTGACATACTAGACAAGAAACTCATTAAAAGAAAAAAACCATCTATATATTAAAAACCCAAACTGTGAACATTAACATAGGTTTCTTCAGTTTTTAAGCCGGTTTGGACGGTTAGCTAAGTGTTTTTAGCGCGTACAAGCCATACCAATGGAACTATAGAGTAGAAAATTAGATATTAACTCATTTTGTCAATAAAAATGCATTTTCGTTTCTCAAAATCCCCAAAATAAGTTTTTGATGGGAGTTCAATTTACAATGTAAGTTCGTCTTAAAGTGGTCCATTAGTTTGTGTCTGACAGTGTTCACACTTGTTTTAGAAAATTCGGATCTTTTTAGTGATCATTGTCCAATTAGAGGCGAAGGGAGTAACTAATTCATTGACCAACCCTTTTTCTTGATTTTTAATTGATCACCCCTACATGGCATGTGGTCAAAAAGATGTTGGTCACCTCATGGTTTCTGTCGGGTGAATAACTGGACCTATCTATGTCTATCAGTCTATTGGTAAATACATGCAAACAGGAATAGAACGATATATACATGATGAGATACACAGGGAGAAAGTCAGGTAAATATTTAACAGAGGTAAACAGGAAGATAGATACCATAGACCCGGTCATAGACATATATATATATATATATATATATATATATATATATATATATATATATATATATAGGTATATATGAAGAGTGATAAGTATAATAGATATAAGCTAATATTGACAGACATATGAATAGAGAGCTGCATTCATACAATATGTTCATAACAACATAATATTTATGCAGACTATTTCTTGTATAGCTCAAATTAAACTTGCGCGCCCTAATATCTCAATATATAAACAAATATGACGTGTCTGGTTTTTGGAAGTGATTCCACATTCTTGAACCAGGACTACCCTATGAAGGTACACAATTGAAATGTAGTGAAGGAATGAATAATTAGGCGAGGAAAATAGCCCAACCATATCGTACACACTGAAGAATCTTTTTCTTTTCCTATAAACTCCCTCGGTAGTAGGGAGTATGACGAATCTTTTGACGCTCCTCTAAAAACGTATTGCAAAATGTCTTCTTTTTAGGCGTGATTTTGGTCATAACTGAAAGAATATAGCATGAAGTTAATCGTAAAAAAAGAAAAAAAAAACAATTTTGTGTACTCAAGGAGGATATCTGAGCGATTTCACATCGTAATTACGTAATTTGACGATAATTTCGTCATTTTTGAGGTTTTCGTTGATATGTCAACAGAGATAAGGAAATGAATTTTCAAGATAGAATTTACCTCGTAGAAATTTAAATTGAAGAAATGAGTCGATTTAATGATTAATTGACTGGATTATGCAAAAGTATTGCTCACTTATTCCTGGAAATATCGAGAAAAATGAATTTATTTGTCCGGTGAGATGGTTACAGAAGTTTAGAGGCCGGCATTGATCTAACTTAATTTAGCATAATTCAAACCCCCTGCTACCACAACACGTGTCAGGAATTGGCTGCCTTCTGATAAATACGGATGACTTAAGTGAGCAAATGTAGTATGTTAAACATGTGTTGAACAAGGTAGAAAGCAAAGGAAGATAGTCAGGTGCCGGCTACCAAATACAAATAATGGCAACGTCTGTAATAACCACAAAGATAATCTCAATTCATCATAAAAATCAGTCTCTTAGAATTAGTAAAACTTGATATTTCATCAATGAGTAAAAGACCATTCTTTGTGACTGTAAAATTTCATGATCATAGGGCATTTGTTTTTTTCGATTTCAGAGGTGATTAAAAAACAGGCCTCAGGATGGAATAAAATTCCAACAAATTTAGCTATCTTTGATATCATCTTCACATAAATGTAACATGGTCAGAATGACAGTATATATCATTGGGTTATCACAATATTAAAATGGGGGCAGACTTGAAAAAATGCCTTAATATTTTCTCATAAAATACCCATGGGAAAATACATTAAAAATGAAGTTTCTTTTATTGAGATCGGCCCGTTAGCATATTTTTGGTGAAATCTTAAAATGCGTGTGAAAATCGGGCTGAAATTTCCCAATGCTATTTCAACTAGAATATTGGGACGCGAATGTGACCACGTTTTCAAACCCAGTCATCTCGAGTTTAATGAATTAGCTGATGATATTCTGCAAATTTTCTTCTACTGATAAACACAAAAATCATCACAATGCAGTTGTTACAGACATTGGTAGATCCTACTGCAGAGCATAGGGTCGCATTGCAGTCCCAGAAGCAAGTAGGTTTTACCGATTGGAGTTACCTGACGTCTAAGATGACTGCCTTTCGGGGCTAAAGGGTTCCAACTGCCCTATTAACACGGGGAAAAGTAAATTTACGTCCCACCCAAGGAGGGTATCGCTACCAAGTGAACATAAGAAGTCTCGCCTGAAACTCGAACTCGCTTTGTCAATTCCATTTTCCATGCCGTTGAGCCACTTCAAATCTCCACGTAAATCTTTCCATCGGCGAATTATTTAATTGTTCACATTTTTTAACGTATAATATGCCTGTTGATCAAAATTGATAATTTGATTATTCTGGGCAGGAAAATTGCTGAGGAATAATTATCGATGTAATTAGTCGTGATTAATTAATGAATTTATTAATCAAAATCTAATACTTAATCTTGCATTTAGAATACATATCGTAGGCGCCGATGAAGTTAATTGGAACATCAGGTAAATTTGATTGATGCTCTCATCATGAGAAGAAGTTAATTAAAATATATCAATATTAATATGTCCGTCTTCAAGTGACATATAGAAATTGAATTAATTTTTTTCTCGGAAAAAATCAACTTGCGTCTGGTTTCTGCCGCTAATTAAATGATTGATGAATATTTGGAAACGCCTGAAAGATAATTGCCCCCCCCCCAACTCACCGAATGTTATTAATAACAGTTGGAGGGTGGGTTTTATATGAAGTGGGGTCGGGATATCGACATAATCGAGTTTTGAAAAGAATGAGGAAAACATTCATTTTCAGCCATTCTCAACCTTTCTTGTCCACGGCCCTATGAAAAGTTCATCTCAAGTTCCAGCACCTCTTGTCAACCTAGGGCATAACACAAGCAGATAGACAGGGATTCTATGGTCACATTCAAATGTGCCAGGATCCACAAAGGGGCTATAATGTTCCCTTTGAGAATAGCTGCGCTAAAAATAAAAATGGCGTTTTTTTTTCCATAAATGTGTGTATGTCGTTTTGCAAGCATACGCTGCTCAAGTATGGCAGATGCATAGCAGTGTGCTCTTCAGGAAGACACCATTGGCAGTGGTCATGTATGTATGCTTGTGTATGTACGTTTGTTTGCGTGTGCATACAGGATAGATAGATAGACAGATAGATAGATAGATAGATTGAGAGAGAGAGAGAGAGAGAATAAGAGAAGGAGATAGGGATACTGAAAGAGAAGGAGAGAGAGGGTTTGATATTGTCTTAAACAAATGTAAGCTCATCATAAACCTAAAATTCTACAAGATTTCCTTCCTCTTCACCGAAAAAACAAAAACTAGCAAAAACACACGATTAATTTCCATTTGGAGGAATGATATTTTCTTCATCTAATCAGAGGCATTAAATTTTCAAGTGAGATCTGAATAACCGTAGCCATCAAAGATAGCGAAAGGTTCTATCCTATTTCTAAAAAAAAAATATTTGTCTGTGTTTATGTGTTTGTTTGTCAATCCCAGTGCTCCTGACCATACCGTTTTGTCTACAGACTTGAAAATTGGTATCAGTACTCCATTAGACTCATTTTGAAAAGAGTAATTTTGAGAAAAAAAAAGCTTTTTTGACCTTTTGGGTTTTAGTATGACGGGACTGTTGATAACATTTAAATTCTCCGGAGTGCTGATGTTTCTAGACGCTTGATTGTGCTCCACTGGAAAACGCCAGTTATGTCACAAAGAGATTTTATTCTGACCATATTTATCCTTCAATGGAACTTTTTTCTTACATGACTTCAAATTTTGACGCCACAGTTGTTCAATTATTGAGTGTGATGGTTACTTATTATTACACTCAGGTGTATACTAAAAATTATCCGATCAAAGACCTTTTTTGGTCTTTTCTTGTCCTCCAATAGCCTTTTCAATGTACAGATATCCCCCATTTTTCGAATGTTCACTTCATGTCACTTTTTTACTTTTACGAAAAAAGATGAAAAGGAAACAACGAGCGATCTTTTCATCTCTTTCATACACCCTAGTCTTCTGTACTTCCCGCCACTCCAACATCCGGCAACTCATCCTAACACACGATCTACAGCATTTTTGGTTTGGGAACGCTCGAAAATTTTATGTAAATAAATGGTAATTTATATTGGTGGGTCTGTCGACCCAAATTATACAAAATAACAGAAATGGGAAAGAAGGAAGGAAGGGGCGTGACGTCATTGAAAGGTGTAGTATCTATTCTGATCAATTTCTTCACCCGCTGTTTATGATATGATAGAATATCTAAGGTCCACATAATAGTGAGAATAGCCCCCAAAACGCAAAAATGGCCATTTACGATTTTTAGTTTTTGCAAAACGTTTCTATATCGCAATATTTTACAAGTACGAGAATCATTTGATTTAGAGAAAGCCCGCTTGCTCTTCCTCTTCTTACGATTAATACAACGGATTGTAGACTCATAATTGAACATAAGTTTTTTTAGTAACGTTTAGCGGGCAAACTTGCATACATGTTTATGCCATTTAATGGAAGTAGAAAGCCAAGGTCAAAGTATTTAGGTTGGATACACGTCAATTAATGATGAATAAATATATTGGTTTCAAGATGTCTGAATTCTGTGAAAAGTATTTTTATCATTAATTTCGAGTAGTTTGATTCATCGTATTTGCTGCTTTCTTAATAACCTCTCACAGATTGATACACAGTCTCAAATAAATTGCGATGCTTTTACTTAAATAAAAAAAATTAAAAAAAGATAAGTATTCAATATGTCTTTGGTTTACTTGAAAAAACAAACAAACAAAACAACACGCGATTTAATCATTTTCCTTAGCAAATCTCGAACAAAACTGACATCATCTCTGACGTTTGTTTCACCAAAATCAGAAAGAGTAAACTTTATTATCGCAATTAATCAGACTTAGAATTTAAGATGTATGAATTTCAGACATGTAAAACAGAGAGAGCTCAAATGAAAGATCGATTCCGTGACGTCATATCGTGTGAACTTGTGTTTCCGAGTTCTCTTTTTTCGTTAACATCAAATTTCTGTTATGAAAAATCTTATTTCTATACAATAAATTTTGGAACGAATTCAATAGGGGTAAAATGTTTTTTTTTTCCTTGCAGTTTTACCATTAGGCTGAGTAAGCCTTTCCGGTCTTTCTTGCTTTCGACGATAGTGGTGGATTAACCATTTGGTTAAGTAAGCTTTTTCTTTCTTTTCTTTGTCAACTCTTACTATTGGGTTAAATATTTGACAATGATGGATGACAATGACGAAAAGAAAAAGGAGTGACATCATGCACGGATAACATTGACACTGATGACAAATTCACTCCCACCTCTGAAGTCCAACTCAGGTTGACTTGTTCTGCATGTTAGCAAATCTCATTTACAGGAACTTTTAATAAAGTAATCGAAATGTGACTCATAGTTTTGGAATAATATTGTATGGAGAAATAAATTCTGTTTTGTTAACTTTTTAGATCTTAATGAAGTAAGGGGGTTTGATCTTAGTGCAGCGAAGATTTCCATAAGTACAGTCAAAATAGAGTACAATCGGTTATAAACTTTGTTGCGTTTACTTATCAGATTTCAGAGAAACCACGATCATCCGAACATCAATTATCCGTACTTCGGATCATCCGAACAAATTTTCAAGTATTTTTTGTTCATTTTGTTGATACAAATATGCTTTGAGTTCAAGTTGATAAGAGGTTGTCTGGAGTGTGGTTCAGCCTTTTCTGTCCCCACTTCACAAGCACATATGAATCTGGAAACATATTTCGCTGGTCATCGCTAATGTAGTGAATCCGTTCCTCACCGAGTGTCCTCGTTTGTGACCTTGTTCCAGACTCAGTTGAGCTAGGTAAATATCGGTCAACGGCTATTTAGAGCCGAGGGTTTAGCATTCCACTTCCTGCCAATCCCCCAGGCCAGAAACGTCTGCCGGGACCGGTCGCTGTTATTATAGAGAGTTAAAGCCTCACAGGGACAAGCTTAATAGATTTCTGAAATTAGACGTCCCACCATAGAGCACTGCTTAGCAACATAATCTTAATATCGCAGTGGGTTCGATCCTCAGGCCTTTCCAGACTGAACTAAGTAAATATCGATCAGCGGCTAACTGATGCATTGATTGGCTTTCGCCCCCGCAGATTTCGAACATATAAAAAGAATAGTTGGTAATTTTGCCCCAATGCTAACGTTTTGGGTTTGATTCACACCGAGTTACCCACTATTGTGGCTATATACCTAAAGATGGATGCCCTTCAAGCAATGGTTAGCAAGATGGTCTTGTAAATATTTCGAAGCTAAGCTTGATAAAGATGTATGCTCATCGATCCGAAGCTCTCACAAATAAGATCTGAAATTCTGGCTCAAAAAACGCCCTATCAGGAAGTTTTCAGCTGATTCCAGCAGAAGGACTCACCCACCTCCGGGAAAGGGGCGAAGATGCCTCCAGCTCCAAATACGTGATTGACTTTTGACTGACTGCAGATTACAAGCTGACTGCTGATTACAGGCTATCGGCCAAATAATACTAAAGAAATGAAGAGAATATGAAAAATATATATTTCTCCTAATTCGATCTAAAATGTGTGCTGGACATAGATTGAGATGTGGTGAAAACCTGAATGTTCTATTCTTCATGTCAGATACGTAGTTCTCGAGTTATAAAAGTACACACACACGCACGCACGCACGCACGCACACACACACACACACACACACATATATATATATATATATATATATATATATATATATATATATATATATATATATATATATATATATTACAACTTTATGTATATAGAAGAGGAGTATGTGTAGATTTTTATTTATCTGTCAGTAGATTTCCAGGAAAAGCTATCAGTTATCACTGGTGAGAAAAATATATCTATCGATAAGAAAAATCCTTCGAGGATTTGAAAAAAAATTATGGCAGCTTTAGAAGATATAATTTGTCTTCGGGAGTATTTTTTTAGATTACATTATGATGTTTTTGCAATGCCATAGAGCAGATATTTATCAGCCGAGGACTGTTTCTCCCCACCTCTCTCTCTCTCCCTATTTCTCTCTCTCCCTATTTCTCTCTCTGTCTGTCTCTCTCGTCTGTCCGCCTCTTTGTCCGTCTGTCTTGTTTCTTTAGGCCTGGGAACAATTAAAAAAACACCAACCAAAACTGCGAAGATAAGTGTTATCCGAGTCCCAAGTGAGCATGTCTGTCTGTCTGTCTCTGGCGCGCGCACAGGTCACACCATTGAAGTTAGACGGATAGAAAGTTAAACAAGTTCTCTTTATCATGTCTAAGAGGAAACTTTTTCTTTCGAAATTCGCAACAAAATAAGTTTTGCACTTGTAAGTTCAATCTACAATGTAAGTCTATGCTAAATTTTTCCCCTTCTTTGTGTCTAGCACTGTTTATGCTCGTTTTTTTTTGAAAATTTGGACTTTGTTTTAGTGACCACCGCTAATAAAGGCGAAAGAAGTAACTTATTCATTGATCACTTTTTCCAATTTTAATTGATCACCCCAACACAGCATGTTTCCTGAAGACGTTGGTCATGTGACAGTTTATATGGAGAGACTAACCAGATCAATACAGTTTTTCTTTGACTTATTCTCAGTGTTTATGATTAAAATAATATCAGCTGATCGTCCAGCGCTCCCAGTATAGGTATAGAAGGTGACACCTTTTTTTATGAATACTGTCAGTAACCCGTGGAAATTCCATGGTTTTGAAAACTATTAGACACGACAAAAAATGTTAATTTAATACTCAAATCTATTGTCTCCAGAATTTGACCCAGAGAGAAAAAATCCCTTCCTATTCCAACCAGTGTAACCAAGCATAGCTCGTTATTTGGAGCTAAAATTGTCCTGTTAACAATGGCTAAAATCAGCTAGATTTTTTCCATTTCCAGCAAATTTACCAAATAAAATGATAATTCACCATAACCCTAGAACAAATTGGTAATAAAAAAATGGCTCATCTTCTTATATTACACTTATCAGAATAATATTTTTTCATTTTGGTTGGTTTAATTGAATTATCTTTAAAATAATTCCATTAATTTCATGCATTAATTCTTTATCAATGGCCATCCCTTCCTTGTTGATTTTCAATTCATAGCATACATATTGTACTGAAAACTACTCAAACAAAGCGCGAGGGATAGTGCAACAAACAATAAAGTAGAAAACAATGGAACAGTACAGCAAACTAGAAAAGAAAAGTGGGAAGGGAAAAAATTGTACGGCGAGTTTAAAAGACAGATAAAAGATATAGCAGACGAGAAATCATGGACGTGGTTACGAAAGGGAAACCTTAAGAGAGAAACAGAATCGCTCATCATGGCAGCCCAAAACAAAAGCATAAGGACAAACTACATAAAAGCAAAAATCGACAGAACACAGACAAACAGCAAATGCTGCGTGTGCGGTGAAAGAGATGAGACAGTAAACCACATAACTAGTGAATGTAGCCAACTCGCCCAGAAGATGTATAAGCATAGACACGATAGAGTAGCAACGATGATACACTGGGAACTAAGTAAACAAATGGGATTCAACCATGGGGAAAAGTGGTATCAGCACAAGCCAGAGGCAGTTTTGGAGAATGACAACCACAAACTACTGTGGGACTTTGACATCCAAACTGACCACCTCATCCAGGCAAGAAGGCCGGACTTAGTAATAGTAGACAAAAAAAGGAAGGCCTGCCAAATACTAGACGTTGCTGTACCTGCAGACCATAGAGTAAAAAAGAAGGAGGGTGAAAAAAGGGAAAAATACCAGGACCTAGCAAGGGAGTTAAAGAAAATGTGGAACATGAAAACCAGGGTAGTACCGGTCATAGTGGGAGCACTAGGAACTGTCCCCAAAACGCTGAGGGAGAGACTGGAGGAGATCGGGATTAGGGGGAGGATAGAGACCGTACAGACCACAGCACTGCTGGGAACTGCACGGATACTGAGGAAGGTGCTAGAGATATAAGGACTGCAACGAATCGTAGCTCTGTCATGATATGCGAAAGAGAGAGGAGACGTTAGCTGAAGACCTGAGGAGACTTATTGTCACTCAGCCTTCAGCGATAACCACTGGGCAACCGGTGTGAAACTGTAAATTGCAGAATTACTGCGACCTATGAGTACTAGGAGAGGAGGGCTGGAGACTTGAGGAGACTTGCTGTCACTCAAACTCCAGCGGTTACCACCAGGCAACTGGTGTGAGATTCCTAATAATAATAATAATAATAATAATGATATGTACGGAGAGTTCAAAAGACAGATACAAGATGTAGCAGACGAGAGATCATGGACATGGTTACGAAAAGGAAACCTGAAGAGAGAAATGGAATCGCTCATCATGGCAGCTCAAAACAAAAGCATCAGGACAAACTATATAAAAACAAAAATCGATAGAACACAAACAAACAGCAAGTGCTGCTTATGCAGCGAAAGAGATGAGACCGTAAATCACATAACTAGTGAATGTAGTCAACTCGCCCAGAAAGAGTATAAGCACAGACACGATTGAGAAGCAACGGTGATACACTGGGAACTGAGTAAACGAATGGGATTCAACCAGGCTGAAAAGTGGTAACAGCACAAACTAGAGGCAGCCCTGGAGAATGGCAACCACAAATTACTCTGGGACTTTGACATCCAAACCGACCACTTAATCCAGACAAGAAGACTGGACTTGGTAATCGTAGACAGGAAGAGGAAGACCTGCCAAATAGTAAACGTGGCTGTACCTGCAGACCATAGAGTAAAGAGGAAGGAGAGTAAAAAACTGGAAAAATACCAGGATCTAACGAGATGACTGAAGTAGATGTGGAACATGAGAGCCAGGATAGTGCCAGTCATAGTGGGCGCACTAGGAACTGTCCCAAAGACACTGAGGGCGAGACTGGAGGAGATTGAGATAAAGGGAAAGATTGAGACTGTACAGACCACAGCACTGCTAGGAACTGTGCGGACACTGAAGAAAGTGCTAGAAATATAAAGACTGCAACACTAATTGTTAACAGTGACCAAACAGAGGACAGGAAACGTAAACCACAGCACTGGCATGATAGGTGGATGAGAGAAGAGATGTTGACTGAAGACCTGAGGAGACTTATTCTCACTCAGCCTTCAGCAATAACCACTGGGCAACCGGTGTGAAATTGTGAACTGCAGCATTACTGTGACCTATAAGAACTAGGAGAGAAGGGTTGGAGACATGAGGAGACTCGCTGCCACTCAAACTCCAGCGGTAACCACCAGGCAACTGGTGTGAGATTGCGATTAATAATAGTAGTGCTACTGTTGCTGCTTTTGCTGGTGATAGTGATAATGATATTTTTTTCGTAGCAATACATAGATAAAAATCAAATTATCAATTTATAAAAATAGTATCATTATATTTGCTGCGGCATCTGCTATGGGAGGTGCTACCCAAAATTGTAAGGAACTCAAGGTGTGAAATGGCTCCCTCGAAGAGGAAAAAATCGTAGAGTTTCTTCTTCATTTCCTATTAGAGTGATTTCGAGAGATGTGTGAAATGTCAAATGGAACACAGAGAACGCTGGGTAACTTGACGGATGAACTGGCGTAACATTCGAGTAACACTTCTTATGTCCTTTTACTTTCTTTAATACCTTTAGATAAGGCCCAAAACATGTCAAAAAGGCTTCTTTCCAAAAATTAAAGAAAAATTTTTTTTAAAAGGAGTCTAGTGGAATAGAGTTGCCAAATCTGTAGACAAAACGGTACGGCCAGGAATGCATAAACACATACACCTATGAATAGGGATAGAACTGTTTGCCAGCTATGGTGGCTACGGTTGCTAAAACACATTTTTTTTCGTAAAAATGTATTTATTTATTAGAATTTATTAGAATGATCAATCCTTTGCGTATCTTAAACACTATTTGATTTTCTGAGATATGTGAGCTGTATCAGTTTGGCTTAGTCGGTAACTGAGTGGCCTACTTGATCGTGATTTCAAATCCTGGTAGGGAATGTTAATTTTATATATAAGTGTGGTTTACCGTGACATGATAGACAAACTGTGGAGAGTTTACTTCCCTAAACTAGCCGAGGATTGTTCTTGTACTTGTTCTTGTTTTTGTTACGGTGGAAAACAGGAGTCAACACTAGCCGTCGACTTCGACTGGAGTTTAACAACAATTTGAACAAATGAAACTCTTGGCGTGTAACTGTTTAATAAATGAAATGAATTAAATGTCGTTAACAATTACTGTTACAAATAGCTCCAAATGCTCGAATGAGAATGACAGGCCTTTACAATGAAATAGTGATTAACTTATCAAGAGTATAGACTTATATTACGTTTTCAATTACTTCCAAGATACGGACAATAGCACTCACATGTACATGGCATTGTTATATATATATATATATATATATATATATATATATATATATATATATATATATATATATATATAATCAGTGTATCGATGTAGATTATAATTTAGTTGACAATAAAGTGAAATACTGTGTACAAATGAGATTTCTTAATTCATTTTGACGTTTTACCAATTCATCCTTGCTTCTTCAGAGAATAAAATGGAAAAACAAGAAATTACCTGTTATGATATGGACCCTAATTAACGGACAAGTTCTTGTATCTCCATCACATCTGTACACAATATTGTCTTCTGAATTGTCACTTCACTCTAATATATATAGTGAAATAATTGATTCCTGAAACAAACACAAAATTGAACGTGTTTGAGTAGTGAATCCATCATTTCAGCATATTCAAAGCTCTACTCAAACTCCAAGTTTTTGCATCGAGCACTCTTTGAAATAAATCTATCACTTATCATATATTGAATTACTGACTTGTACTTTGGTATATATATATATGATTGTAAATTGCGTTATTTTGTATAGAAACATTTATTAGAAATGATCTCCCGTCGTTACACATTATACTCCCGTCTTAGCCTACACAGCGTTTAAAGAATAAACAATTGAAGAAAATGGGACTATTGCAGGAATCAGACCTACGACCGATAGAGTAGCCACTTCAACGTAGCGTTGCTCTTACCATTAATCTAAACAACTGTTGGTAATGCAAAGGCCCAAATAGCTCTTTCACTCCAGTTTGTTTATTCTCGGTCTTTTTGTTTCTTTCAAAGCGACGGTTATGTTTTGAGAAATGAATAAATATGATCCGACATTATCGTTTTTATCATATAGAAACATTTATTTGAAATGATCTCTTAATGTATCACTTAGTCTAGATAGCGTGAATAGAATAAACAATTAAAGAATTCCTGTATAATATAACGCAATTTATAATCATTCTGACTCGCTGTGTGATTCTAAACTGGTTTCCAGTCCGCTTGGTTACAAGTCATCCACAATATATACGGAAAAGGCACTGCACTAAATAGGCTACATTAAGATACAAAAATAAAATAAAGATAGGAAAAGGAGTAAAGCAACTTTACAGTGAGCATTAAAAGCGTCTTCGATAAAACTGACTGGGAATAAGTGTAGACAGGGAATATCCAAACCACTATAGATTCGCCGATGACGTTTGTATCATGTCAGGAGTATCAAAAAAATTAGAAAGCATGTTGACTGATCTAAATAGGGAAAGTTAAAAATGTTGGATTAAGGGTGGACAGAACAAGGACAAAAGTAATGTTCAACGATAAATCCCCCAAATAGACGGGGAGGTTCTAGAAGAGGTTGCAAAATATGTTTACGTTGGTCAGATGATGAAGTTAGAGTGAAATAAAACGACTCATAACAAAACGGTTGAAAAGCATTTGGTATGCAGAGAAACATATCCAAGAATACTGTGGTGTGTGCGTAAAACATACACTGAATATATATATATATTTCACAAATCAAATCGATATTTCCAATATCAAGTTGAGTTAGAGTAGAGCACAGAATATGATGAAGTAAAGAATTCGGTT
This sequence comes from Thysanoteuthis rhombus, assembly GCA_963457665.1. Taxonomy (NCBI): domain Eukaryota; kingdom Metazoa; phylum Mollusca; class Cephalopoda; order Oegopsida; family Thysanoteuthidae; genus Thysanoteuthis; species Thysanoteuthis major. Next base: position 14,737,647 of record OY735222.1, read on the forward strand.
CTTCGTGTGGCGAATTCTTCATTTCATCATATATATATGACCGTCGATTCATCTCTGTTTATCAATCAATCAATATATATATGTTATTGTGTCATCCACAGATAGCTGTTTTGATATATTCAGTGTTGCTATAGACTTTCCATTATCCCATCCAGTACCGAGAGGTAGGATTGAAACCTTTGCTTCAGACCCGGAGACCGATATCCTACCTCTGGGCTACGAAACTGGACAGTTAGTAAGGATAAATTTAAGTGATATATTTATCTACACAGAAATTCCCTGTTCACCAGAGTGCTCTATTCCCGTGGAAGAGCATTGCATAAGCTTACAATGGACAGGTTACCTTGCTTAAAGAGTATAAGCGTATATCTATCCATCTTTTTATCTATCTATCTATCTATCTATCTATCTATCTATCTATCTATCACCACTAACACCATTATTATATTTATTAACTCAACTATAAAACAAGCGGAGAGTGTATGACCTGAGATTGAACCTACACAGGTCAGCCGTACTATTGAGATACTGTGTTGAAGGGATGATAGACCTTTACAATCGTCCCGTGGTCTTACTCCCATCGTCCCAACTGGGTGCCTATAGTGTGTCGACTTTTGGTCTTCAAGGTGAAGTCCGTCACGAGACCCCTGCACTTCACCTTGAAGCTTCATTATTGCAGTCCCAGGGACTACTCTATGCACCTATCTGTGAATTTCATTATATATTATTCAATATATGGGATTATCTATAAGAATGTTTTTCACATCTGCTCCCTTCTTTTATCAATCAGTTCAGACATATTGGTGTATTTATTACCAAAGATTTATGCTGGTGTCTGTCTATTCATACACAGGTAATATTACTTGCTTCAAATCTGAATTTTGTCAGATGGGGTACATTATTCATTGTGTATGATATGGTTGGACTATTTTCTTGTCTATGCGTCTATTTGTTCACAACATTTCGGCCGTGTATCCTCTACCCCTCAACGGGTGTTCTTAGCTCGATAATGTGAGTGTCACTCTTAGTGCATGCTCGATCGGAGTGTAACCTCACATTCGTTTTTCATATCTTCTTTACACCGAGGGTCTGCTGTGTTTTTGGCATCACGGTTCAGATACATTTCATAGCCGACCGAGCATTGATATCAATAGCAACTGGGAACCTTCCATCAAAAAGTTCATCTCGAAGAAACTAAGTAGACCATCCTATGCAAGGGAAGGTAATCGAAATCTGACGCCGAAAACACAACATAGCCCATGGTATACAAGAAACGGATGTTACCTGTCTAGTCCTATCGTGAATGCACCGTGAAAAGTGATTCTACATTACACATATCATACACTGCAAGTAATCTAATAGTTCTAGGTTCAATCCCAGTGTGAGACAATAATGATTAAAAAATACTACTACTGCTAAGAGGGGAGTGCGGTCTATATACCCCTGTTGGTTAAATAAAGGGTTCGGTTCGTTACTTCCCCCACACCTACCAGATGATACCTGATGAAGGCCGTTGAGTACAACAGCCGAAACGTTGTATGAAAAACAACCAAGATGAGGATAGTTCGAATAATAATAGAAATAGAAACATATCATACACAATGAATATTACTTAAATCTAACTCTCTCATGTATTTTACGTCAGGTCTGGTTTGTACTCTAGTTTTGCATCAAAGAGCAAAATGATTTCTCATCTATTACATACATTCCCACGCCCCCACTCGTGCACATCTAGAATTATTACTATCGAGGCTGCCAGCGTTGGGTTTTCAAAATCAGATCTGGGGTTTCAATACCTATTAGAGTTTGTGCGCATTTCTTTTTTAAATTTCAAATTCCATACATTTTCTCACTCCGGACAGTGTCTCAAGTTTTTACTTAAATCAATACACAGTAGCAAGCAGAAACAGTATTTTGCATTATAAAAACTTTGCACTAACCATATTACGTATTAAAAATCTTTGTTAAATGTATATAAAATTTACGAATTTCTATTTTTACAATATGAGTTTCGTCAAATGTACTTTTCCTCACTTTGCCCTAAGAGAAATAGAAAAAATGGCAGACAGGGCCCGGCCTCTTGAACATAGGAAAGAATAAGCAAGTAATTTTCCATGCTTTTAATACATAAGACCTTATCAGTTTTGAAAAATATCAATTTTTGAAGTTTTTTTTGCGGGCTTCTGTTTACAATGCAACTATAATGATATACTGGACCACTACTTTCTACCATTAGAACCGAAGTGCAGATTCAGAGTATTGGGTTCCTTTCCCTCATGAAGGCTATAATTTTTTTTTGCAAGTAATTTTGTTGTACTTTCATTAAGGTTTTAGGGACAGGCTACGCGGGCGGACCCCTCCATGGACAGACCCATGAGCAACCTTGCAAATGGTCTCAATTTACGAAGATTCTGATGATTGATAATGAAATCAAAAGTCACTAACATTTATTTGTTACAATATGTAGTAGGTGATAAGTAACTGCTGAATTGATACTTGATTTTAAAACTGCTTTTTGAGGTTATATGCTATGGTTTTTCTTTTGCAGAATCCGAGTTTATTCTATCTTGGCTTTTTTTAGGAAAAGTTGCCAGCAACCCTGATTACTATCACTAATTTGTTGCTAAAGTCCATTGTATAGTGGACATAGCCCCTCCCTAATATCTATCATTTTTTCTCGTTCATGAGCGTTACGATGCTAAAACATTCTGAAATTATCCAAATCCATTCGTCAAATCATTTTTGTCAACCACAATTTCACTCATGATTTCGAGGGAGCTGAGATGTGATTCGCAGTGTTCAGCGATTGTCTGATATTTTTGCAATCTGGCCCGCTCGTTGCAATGTAAGTTTGACTAACGGCATTTAAGATATGCACATACATCAAGATAGAAAAAACAGTATCGGTGAGAAAGCAGAAATCATACCAAAAAATAACCCCAAACCAGAATTCATTATTCCCGGTTCTACGCACACATCAATATAAGCCTTGCTCATGATACAACAGTTAAAGAATGAGACACATTATTCAGCGCGCAAACGAACACATCGCAGAGTAGCTGTCAAAATGGGAGCTACAGGATCTCGACAGTTAAAAAAAAGGGACACAAAAGATATTTCTGATGATCTTTGGATATGATCTTTCTTACAAGATTTTTAAACGAGAAAAAAAAAGCGAAAAATTGACACGCTTAGGTTGCTGGTAACGACGAGTCGACTTGTCATACCCGGACCATCTAGGATTTAAATGCAAAAGAAAATTCGAGGAAGAAATGAATAGGCAAGAGAACAAAATGTCTGTCATTTTGAACCAACTTGCGTCAGCGAAAACACTGATGAGCCAAAACATCATAGCCACCTGCCAAATAGGGTTTTCGTCCTTTATGTACTCGCAAAACAGCTCTTACCCGATCAGGTATGGAATATACAAGACCCCTTAAAGGGGTAACCCACGTTTTGGGAATGTCATGACATATTCTTCTGGCCATGACAATTTGACTTTTATCAGATTCACTCAAATCTTTCCTCTTGTCCAGCACTGAGCCATTCAATACATCAAAATGAAGTAGTCGGGGTCGGTTTACCTGCTAATTCACCTCTGATCCTGTCATAGGCAGTTATTACGAGACATTAGCTGTCATTTTTTCCCATATGCCACAGGTCATAACGTTTTGGTTTTCTAGTGTATAGCATATGCAAAAAGAAGGAAAAACACATTATATCTAACCCCTGTAAGTTTACTTTTTCTTTCATAACACGCCCCAATGGAAGTTCACTGCAGTTCATTTGACCAACTGTCAAATACAAGTATCAGATTTTCTTGGCTCCGAGTTTCTTTCGACATTTTTCTTGATTCATGGCTGGTGTGACCAGTTTCGTTTGAGTGGTGTAGCTTCAACCTCTCATTTCATAAATATATGATACTGCTCCATAGCCACAGGATATGTAAATGTTGATGTTGCTCTGACCGTACTCATAATAATCTTACTTTGGTAAAAAGCCACACACACATAAGTTTTCAACGGGAAAGAAACTAATCATTATACGATGAGAGCTTCCACTACTCTTTCTAGCCAGTCAAGGAATGATATGAACTACTCTACGCAGAAATTTCAGTGGGTGCTAACCAAAGTTCCCCCTAATTTTGGGTTGTCAGTGAGCGCAGAAATCTTATCTTGCACAACATTATTCTCCTCTGACGAAAGTATGTGCGCACTGAATGCTTGTGAAAATGTAAACTTGATATTGTTTCAAGATAAATTTGGCAGAGCCTATCTCTCATGGATAATAAAACTGTACTTGTACGTTTTGATGTAATCCCAGTATAATTGCATTCTTCAGAGTAACGGAGAACACCAGAGCAAAACGCATTATACGCCAAATTTGAAACATGAATTAAGCCCTGCGTCGCTTCTATTGATATTTGCCTTGTCTTTCTCACAAAACACATCTTAAACCTTCCTACGGATCGGGAGAAAATGGCTTGTTGATGAAGAATGCGTTATACGGGATTAAAATTTCCCCGTTTTTTTATTCCAAGAAATTTGGATATAATGCATTCTGTTATATTCGTATTTAGTTTTTATTCTATACTTTGAAATACTCTGTTCAGTTTGTTATTCCATCGAGAGTATCACTTCTTTATGTGATGAAAGTCGAATCAATTATTAATAAGCACAAATAGTAATGATTACAAGTATAATTATCAAGGTAACTATAAAACTATTAGAGGCAACCACACTTTTGTGCGCACATTGATTCCCTCTGTGAACTGGTTGCAAAAGAATGCTCGTGCACACACACACACTCGCTGCATAGAGAGAACTATGGAAATCACCACGAATTGTTATAGATATCATAGAATTTATTCACGGACCTTCTTCGTAATCCTCGTGGCCTGCTATTACATATTCAAAAGTGGCTACTGTGCTGGGGTATAGAGAGATCCATATTTGCATGTATAATTGCTTAATAGATAGACAGCCCGCATCGCTCGTGATATGATAATCTATACACAGACAAACACACAGGGAAAGACACATAGATTTATATACAGGATGTATCAAAGTATATATATGGAATTTGGTTTAACGTGATCCGCCTAAAAATATCCTGCTATTTAGTATTAACGAAAATAAATAACCTACCCTGGACGATAGCACCTCTGTCCCCTTCTGGAATGCTCTCCTTGGGACCACACCAACGTGTCTTAGTGTCCCTTCCACTTTTCAAAGAAGTCTACAAAGTCCCATTTCGAGATGAACTGTTTCATTGCGCTCTCTTTAATCTCGTCCACGATTTTAAATCTTTTTAGGAAAAACCAAAATGTCGCAGAAATTCAAATTTGAAACGTAGGGAGGTGCTGATAGATTTGTATAATGCAATGCCTTACCGAAAATCTCCTCACAAGAAGGATCGGTCGGCTCGATCCCGGTCAATGAGGCAGTTACATAGTTCACAAGATCACTGAATAGCGTCCAACTGCTGATTGTCGACTGATTAACTCCACAGAATAGTGTCTGCTCCTACATGCGCTGGAAAATCCTCTTTCAGCTAAGTTACATCGAGGCCACAGGGCTGGTTCTCGTGGCTGTATACTTTTCGGACACTCTTTTTATATAACTATAATCATTTTGCAATTTCGTAATTAACAGAAATTGCAAAATTGATGAATAAGTATGAAAGCATTTAATGTTCTATGCTCAACTGATGCATTCTCTCAGAGTTATGGTTCTATATACAAGGTATTCTCCCAAAATATGCACACATTTCATTGAATTTTTTTCGGAACGAATTGTTTCTTCATATCACAGTACCCACCGACACAATCTGAAAGTAAAACATTCATTTTAAAAACTTTTTGTAAGCTGAAATGGGGTAACGCAAAGAGGCAATTACCATTATTTTATACTAGTTCTCGCAGAGGGACTAAATGGGGCCTACCGATATTAAATCTGGAGTTTCTTGTCGGCAAGAAAAAGCAAATCGATAATTAAAAGTTACTGCAATCCTGCTAGGATTCGAACGTATAGGTACTTTTGCTTTTAGCAAGCATCCCATCTACTGAACCATTGGCTGGATTAAAACAAAAAACCCAAACGGCTCTGAAATTACAATTATTATTTTCTGTTTGCAACACGCATCAGCAACCAACCAGAAGTTGGTCATTGATTCATGTTTTTAGTTTTCTGTAATCAAAAATTATGGATGTTATGATTTGGTCAGAGCAAAAAGTTCCTTTTTTTTTAAAAATTCTTGAATCATAGATCTCTTTGAGTTTTTAGTTTAAGATATCATCGTGAAATATCTGGTATGGTATCATTTTCTTGGGGTAAAACGCATTGGGAATGATCTAGAGAAGGGATGAAAGGTGGGAATTGGCAATGAGCAGTAATGTAAAGATGAGGAGGAGGAGTTTGCTGACTTTTTCGACATTCGTCACCAACAGGTGGTGTTTCCATTGGGCCCTGATGACTGTCAGATCTTTTCATAGTTGTCAACCAAATGGATGGGTTCTGTTCCGCACACCAACCAGGCAAAGCACTGCGACTGACAATGGCACTTCTCCCTCGTCATCTCAAAAGCATGTTACTGCCCCCGCCATGACAATGTTGTTATATTTCCCTATGTATGAAGGCATCGTCGACCTCAAGAGTTGCGGGGCCGGATCAAAATATCTTCATGAGTTTTGGTATCAAAACCGAAATAATTTTTTTGTGAAGAAACACACACTTTAGCTTCAAAGCAGCGTAAGGTTATAAAAAGCCAGATCAAATACTTCGATCTTCGAAAATGATGCTACGAATTCATAGGAATAAAAGATTTGTGCCTAGGTAATGCTGTAAACTTTTTGCATCAACCCTATATGATGGAATACACAAGTTAGCTGGAAGGAGGCGTGAGACCCTGGAAAACTGGGGAAAATACTTCGGTTATCGAATAATGATTCTATGAAATGATTTTAGTAAGATAAAGTGTCGAAAAATGCCGGAAACTTTTGCATCAATCAAATAGAACTTTAATGTCTGTCATCTGTGAGCTCTACATAGTTCAGGGCTATTATTTTCAGCTAGTTTGAATAAAGCCGTCGTTTTTTTCAACATTATGCTTCATTCACTGCAGATAAATAGAAATGGATGACAAAATTTAGATAAAAATCGCATTCATCATGAGGATGACTGTCTGAGTTCCTTTTAGCAGCAGCATTATTTACAATTGCTCTGCTAATTAGATATAACCTTTTTAAATAGAAACTAACTGTTATGATTCAGTTTAAACTTATTTTTACTAACTGGGATACCCGAGGGAAAACCTTCAAATCTTTGAAACAGGGTTATTGTTTTTGTTCAGAAAAAATGTGTTTTATTGTCAGTTTAGGGTCAGATTCTTAAAAATATTTTGCCTAACTGATATTATCATTGATATGAGAAATTCACATCTATGATTACCAATGACAAATGGGAAGTAAGTGCGCAGTTTAACATCATAGCTACGATATGAATAGTATCCACTCTTCTTAAAACTTTCGAGGGTCTAATAAAGTGAAATCACATGAAATTTAAAGAAAAAAATCCAAAACTCAGTACTTTATAGACTCACCTCGTATTATATTAGCACAGAAAAGAACTCTGTCCGAGTTTGAACTTGCACCGCCGATTCCTTTTTCTGAGAGTCTACCTACACGGCAATCGAAAGGTGGTAACCTCGATAATGGAAATTTCAGCCCAAAAAGAAAATAAAAAAAAAAACAAAACATATGAGTACGCGTATGTTTTCTGAAAGCACAAATCCAGACACCATAGAAATCAACAAACTTGTTTTTACGGAATTCAACCTCAAAATGTGTGTAGCAGGTGAATTGTGATCTAGTGTTTTTGGATATGCCTATTTTTCGAGGATTTGAACACTCAGCTATTGTATCAACATAACCATGGAAAGCATTGACCCTGCCCAATAAGTGAGTACCTACAAATGAATAATGACCGCCAACTAATGATGTTCGAAATATACGTATAGTTTGATTTGATAGACCTAATGATTTTTTAGACTATTTTAGACAAAAAAACAAAAAACAAAACAAAACAAACAACAAAAACAAAACAAAAACCACAAAGAAAAATATTTTCGGTGCACTTTCTCTCAGACAACTGCTGGACATCATGGCTCACAACAATGATCCTCGGAGATCAAATGCGAAATTGTGACCAACAGAAAGTATAATGTCGGGACGAGCTAGAAAAATTTAGAAAGTACTGGCTCCATGACGCTCATGATATAGAGGTGTGACGAATCTTAGGCAATGTCTCTGTCTAACGACAGACGTTAAAAGGCTGCTGATACTGCCGATGATGATCTCTGAGAGCGCAAATGCGTCCCATAGAAATTAACGAGCTCGTTCTTGTAAAATTCAACCTCATAATGTGTGCAGTAAGAAAAAAGTGAAATGCAGATTTTGCCTATGCACGAAGTTCGTGTCCAGTTTAGCATTATAACTACATCGTAAATACAGTACACACTCACACACGCACATACTTTATGATGTACATAAGATTGTCAACTCATTGTACAGGCGCAATTTGTGTGATAGTTTAGTAAGCTAATAAAATTTTGAAATACAAAAAGATAATATTTTTCAGTGTTTCAAAAATAAATGAAAAGAAAGAAAAATAATTATAACATGACTGGAAACATTTATTTTGAAGTAGCTCTTATGGAAAGCGAGAAGTGTTTTTACTTGGAAGTTTTTATTGAGGAAGTTTGATATTTGAATATATTGATTCTTGCTTTTCTTACTGAATCAGGAACGGTAATTACTTTATCTTTTCGCTACAAAGTAGTGATCATCTCTTATTTTTTTCAAAACCCTTCACTTATTCATTCTTCATCTCTCCCTTTTCTCGTTTTTTCTTCTTTCCATTCCTTTTCACCTTCATCTTTTCTCCTCATTATTCAAGTATCAATTTCTCCTTATCTTCATTCTCTTTCATCTTTCTGTCTTATCATTCGTGCATTAATTAAACAGTCGTTGCCAACAAATATGGGGAGGGTTCTATCCCCGTTTTTATTTTTTTTAAATATTTGCGTGTATCCGTGTATCCCAGCGCCCCTAGTCATGAAGTTTTGTCGAGAAACTAGAAAATTGGCATTACTACTCCACTAGATCTCTTCTAAATCTTTTGAGGTCGAAAAAAATCTTACGACCATTTAGACCTTATTTTGGTGGGTTTACGAATAATATCTAGATTCCAGAGAAACTCGTATTTCTTTTTATATTTCTTTGTGGAAATCACTGAGTGATTTTCGGAGAAACTTTTAACTGAGTATGTTGGATCATTCAAGTCTATTAATTCTTGATTTCCTTACTTAATTGGACATGATTAAAATTACTGTTTTTAGCAAGTTGTTAATGAATATTTCTTCCCCCATTCTCGTTCATCTCCCCAAAACCTCATTTACCGAAAACTGATAAACAAAAGTGTCAACATATATAACTTCACTTTTCAAGTTAGACTAGCTGGCTTGCTATGTATGTATGCTTGTATGCATGTATGTATATGTGTATGTGTGTGTGTATGACATGTACAATCAACATCAATGAAGTGAGAAATTAAAAATTTAATCATCTATTACTTGTCATTTTTGAAAGAAAAAAGTTTTTTTTGTTTCTGTTATTTGATAGTTTCCACGTATAATTTTTTGTGCATTTTGAGGTTTTGCCTGATTTGATGTGCTGAATTCAATGATATCAATTCTTTTCCTGTATTTGTTGCAAAAGCACATCATGGCCAGAACACAGTATTAAAAGTCATTCATGCATTTTGATATTTCGCTTGTTTCTGACATAATTTGATGTGCTGAATTCAATGAAATTGGTTCTCTGTATTTAATGTATTCGTTGGAGAAGTACAACATGGACAGAAAAAAGTTGTAAAAGTGATTAGAGCCTTTTGAGTTTTTGCTTGTTTCTGACATAATTATGTGTTGAATTCAATGAAATCACTTGCTTTCCTGTGGTTAATGTATTTATTGCAAAAGTACAGATTGCCCAGCAGCGGATTATAAAATTTATTCGTGCATTTAGAGTTTTTAAAAATATTTTCTGACATAATGTGATGTGTTAAATTCAATGAAACCATTTGTTTTATTGTATTTAATGAATTTGTAGCGAAATCACAGCATGGCCAGAACACATCTTTAAAAGTAATTCGTGCATTTTGAATGTTTGCTTGTTTCGGACATAATTTGATGTCATGAATTCAATGAGATTATTTGTTTTCCTGTATCTAATGTATTTTGCAGAAGCTCAGCATGGCTGGAACACAGTTTTAAAAATTATTTATGCATTTTGAGTTTTTGCTTGTTTCTGACATAATTTGATGTGTTGAATTCAATGAAATCGTTTGTTTGCTTGTATTCAATATATTTGTTGCAGAAGATCAGCATGACTGGAACACGGTTTTAAAAGTCATTCATGCATTTTGAGTTTTTGCTTGTTTCTGACATAATTTGATGTATTGAATTCAATGAGATCATTTTTCCCATTATTTAGTATATTTGTTGAAAAGCTTTAGCAGTAACTTTAGGCTAATTTGATCCCTTAGTTTTCGTCTTCAACATCCTTTTTTTTTAGTTCAAACTTTTCAATGATCCGCCAAAATGGGAGAGACTTAATGCTGTTATTTCCCCATTTTTCAATCGATCATCCATACCATGGCATGCTGTAGAGATCACCTGGCGGTTTCTATTGAGTTAAGTAACAATTACAGTTTTTTTTCTTAAGAAACTCTCTACCAAAACAGTTAAGGCGGGTATCTTCAGTTTAAATCGTTTATTATTGTCTGAGCTGATTATCTATCTATGTTTCAAGCATGGAGGATGCATTAATCGGACTTGAGCTCTGAAAATTGAAACATCTACTCCTCATGTAAATAAAAACGAGTCTTATGTTTTTTTAAATTTTTCCCCCCGTTAATAGTCGTTTTATTATGGCAGTCAATTCACAATGCAAGTTTATGCTGTAATTTTACCTTATTTTGTTCCTGCTAGCTTCTATACATATTCAAATTTTTTTTTTTACTTTCAGAATTTTTTTAAGGTTCACTACTCAATGAAAGAGAAATAACATTGACAACCTTTTCCTCCAGTTTCTTTGATTTATCACCCAAAATGTGGCATGTTGCCAAAAGTCATTGGTCTCTTGACAGTTACCTTTGACTGATTAACCAGATTAGTTCTGTTTTTATTTTTCACAAATTGATATTTTCTCCACATCATCCGCGTATGAATCTCTCTTTATTTCTATTCTCCTTCTTAATCACCATTTCTTTTTCTCGTTCGTCTATTTTTCATCAATTCTTTTTCTTTACGGAAATCACTGAGTGTTCTTACTTGAAACTTTTAATTAAGTAAGTTGGATTATTCAAATCTTTTAATTCTTGCTTTTTTAAAAATCTAATCAGGAAGTAATTACAATTACTTATTTATCAAGCAAATCTTTGTTGATTTTTCTTCCTCTCTACACTTCCTTTCTATTCTCTTTGTTGTTAATCTTTCTCTCATACTAGTTGCCCTTTGTTGTCTTTTTCTATTTCTCTCTCTTTCTCTCACTCTCTGTCCCTCTCTCATTTCTCTCTTGTCTCTTTCACATTTACTGTTTTTATCCCTACGCGTCTCGTCTTTCTTTCTCCATGGCATTTTACACATTTCTTCTTTTCCCTTCATTTCAATCTTCTTCTTTTAATCTTATCTTCGAACTTCTCCTTCTTTTCAAACTTCTTTTTCATTCATCTTCTTCTTTTTGATCTTCTTATCCTTATATTCTTCTTATTTTTCCTTCTCCTCAATCCTTAGAAGTATTCAGTCTACCTTGGTGTGAACTAATCTCATTTTGTGAATTCAATTAGAAGTTTTAGACGTGATGTTATTAACAGAAAACACACTCAAAAGTTTCAAAAAGGGAAAGAACCATCCGTTTCCTTATGGTAAAACAAAATCTTAGTGATGTACCTTCAAAGGAAACCATAAAACTTGAACCAGAACACGAGTCTTCTGTTTATTTAACTTCAAAGATAAAACCGTTTCGAATGATGAAATAACTTTTACTGAAAGTAGCAAATATCAAACTTTAGACTGTTATTTCAAATTATTGCGGAGGGACCATTCTATACTGCGTAAGAGAGCCTTATTAATCAAAAGATAAAACCTTTTTATATACTAGAGCAAACGTTGGTTTATTCAATCTACTAAGCAAGAATATATATATATATATATATATATATATATATATATATATATATATATATATATATATATATATATATTCTTGGTTAAAGGAAGCCGTAACGCTTGAAGCAAGACGAGCGTATATTCTGTTGGCTCAAGAGAATTTTCTGAGTTGGAATTTCAACGATATATCATTTCTGATTTATATCACAAGTTGAAAAGGGGAAGATAACCAGTTTCCATTTCTTAAAGAAGTTACTTTTGCAAGAAGTTACAAATACTTTTGAGATATTTTTTAAAGTATTAGCAAAGAGAGCTTGTTTGAGTACAGAAGAGAGAGTGCTGAAAACAAAAAATAAAAACCTCCTCATATATAGGAGCAGATGTTCATTTATTTAATGTACAACTAATTCTGAAAGAAAGAAATCAATATATATATATATATATATATATATATATATATATATATATATATATATATATATATATATATATAGTAACAGTCAACTAAAACTCTTCCCAAAACTGTCATCATGGGTTTCTTCAGGCTCTAAGTTTGTATGGATGGCTGGCCATGTATACATGTATTTATGCAGTACCAATAGATATTGAGGACTGAAAATTTAAACATTTCCTCCCTATTATGTCGGCAAGAATCGTTTTTTCTGTTTTTTTGAATCCCTTTTCTCTAATAGATTTTTGGTGATCTATTTGCCTTATAAGCCTATGCTAAACTGATCTCCTAGTGAGTGCACGCATGTTTGTTTTTTTAAATCATTGTCCAAACAAAAGGTAAGAGAAGTAACTTATAAATTGATCACCCTACTTTCAATTGATCAACCCCAACGAGTCATGCTGCCAAAATAGGTTGGGTACGTGATGATTTCCATTGTGTGACTAACCAAAACTATATATATATATATATATATATATATATATATATATATATATACATATATACACGTTGTTCCCTCGGTTGCAGAATTTAGTTTATATTGAATAAACAGACATTTGCCACTTGTACACACACATACACACACACACACACACACACACATACATATATATATATATATATGTATATTTGTGTAGGCAAGGGTAAGATAACAGCTGACACAGAAAATAAATGAATCAGCCTGGTTTTGTACGTATGTGTGTGTGTGTGTGTGTGTGTGTGTGTGTGTGTGTGTGTGTGTGTGTGTGTGTGTGTGTGTGTGTGTATTGACCAAAACAAACAAAAATAAGATAACATACTGTGAATTGGAAGGACAAGCAAAGTAGGCGTACGACTTCGATTTCTCACCGAATCGCTCTTAAACAAGAAAACACGTGTCTGTAAATAGAGTCCGAACGTTTCCTAAGTTAATCAAAGGAGAACCATAGATCTTATTTTCTTTTTTAATTCTTACTCTAATCTTGATGATTATTAGAAGTTGGATAAAAAGCGCTATTTTTCAAACATTTCGGCAGTATTTACACCCATTAGATTCAGAAACACATTTTCTCTTAGGTAAATAAGAAAAGTTTCTAGTTTATAGTCTTAATTGGACTTAAGGACTACTGCTCAAATTATATCCTTATGTCATTATTGTTGTCTGTAATTATGTTTGTGTTAACGCCTAACAGTTGTAAAAGAGCGTATAAGATAAAGAAAATAAACTGACATCAGCAGCAACTCCAGCTCTAGATGAAGTATAGTAAACCAGAACCTCTCTAACTAAAGATTGAGACCACTCTGGGGGTTGCATCAAGATTAATGGGTCTTTGCAGAAATATTAACATTAATTATGTTGCTAGAATTTGATAAATTACTCAATGATATTTTACGTATATAAATTCCGTTTTTGTTACACTTTTGTTAATTTTTTTTCATTATAAACAGTAAACATCGTAGAAAGTATTTTGCAATTTTTGCAGGTTTGGTGGGTAATTTGTTGCTGTGTTCAATTACAGTAAGATTACGACTAAACCCTAATCGTATTGGTGCCTATTGCTTGAGTTAGGGGTCACGAAAACATCTTTCTCATCAGAAAACTTGTATTATTTATATTTGCCAACTATTTACTTTCATCTCGATTTTTGTAGATTTTTAGGTTATGTTTTCTGTTATAGTAAAAACAAAGTACGAATTAAAAAATATTTCCTTTTTTTTCAGTGATTTCAATCAATTACTCTTCAGTTACCTTCGGATAAGTGTCAGTTATTAAGAAAATAGTTATTGATTACGTTTGGGCAGCTACTTACAATGTAACTATTCTGGAAACGTACTTTCCGTCTATCGTATGAAATCATTGTTCTAATACAGAGATCTGTTGATCAAAGTAGGACCTTTATTTGAAGCAATGACGTTTTCCCAATGATTCTCTGATGATATTATGCAATCTCAATAAAATTCTTTAGATTTGGTGGCCAATAGTTCAGTAAATGTACAAATCACGTCTTCCCTATTATTGAAGCTTTTATTACGGACATAAAGTTCAAAATGCTTGGAAAGATGATGCAGGAGCGTATGAAAGATGCTGCAAGACTACATATCCCAATTTCCTAAGAATAGACACAGTCTGCTGAGAGTTGGGACTGTGATAGATCATTTTATTTAGTTTTTGTTCGACTAATTTTTCAGACATTTTAATTGTTCTCATTTCCTTGGGATGACGTTTTTTGGTCGGCGTTGAATTCTTAAAGTACCAAGAAGGTGCTCAAACCGTTGCTCATTAGTTGTTGGCCACTGATGTCAGTAATTCTTCATCATTAAGAAAAGGTACGGGGCACCAGATTTGTTATTGCTATCCATATTCACAGACCTCATCCTATTGAACCAACGCAGAACAGTTTGCATCTTTGTAGTATTCAGTCAAAATCATTTGTTTAGATTATCAAGAGCTTGATCAGCATTATGATTTGAAACTGTGCTTGAAAATTTGTCTAATCAAAAGGCAATGGATAACTGAAGCTCATTGTAATGATGCTTTAGGTACAGTGACGTTTAGGAAATGGTTTGAAGAATTTTAAAAAGTTTCTTAAACTAGATTTTGGGCTAAAAGACAGAGAAGACAAATGATATGTGAATATGCAGGGAAATTCAGAGGCATTTCAGAGGTTTTAATTACGCATCGGAATCAGTGTTGATTCTAGATATTTTTTGTCACCAAAAGACTGATGATGATGATGATTCAACGGAAATTTATGTGCGCAAAACAGAATTCAAATTCTGTAGGTAGCTTTCTGTTTTTTTTGTTGTTTTTTAAAAGATTTGCGACTTACTATGTCGAATTCAAAAGTGTGCACATACTTTTGTCAAGTAAAAAAAAAAAAAAAATACACCACATTCGAATTTTGCAAACACTGACTACAAAACCTTATAGAAAACATTGGTTAGAACAGAAAATAAATTTTTATCGGGACAATCAGTGATTTTACATTCGGTAAACGCCAGCCCTTCTGTTGCAGAGACCCGCCAACTTCAGACAGCGAGATGTTATGCTCCTTGAAACTTGCCTTATCTGGTAAGCGGTAGCGACCATTTCAGGAGATCGAAAGATATTTGATGAAATAATCAGATGAAAACCGGTACCGTTCTTTCGTTATGGAACACACGATATACACAGAAGGCAGCGTAAGGACATAAAAAGCTAGAGAGAATCTGATGACTGAATGATAAGGCTATGTATGTGTATAAATGATAGATTTTTTTTAAAAAACCGCTCAAAAACTTTTCCATCAACTAGAAAATTTTTTTTCTTGTTCACTTTTCGCCCTATTTAAAAATATCTCTACAGGTTTCAAAAAAGTTGCTATATCTTGTGTACCTGAACTTTCTTGTTTTTTTTTTCAAGATTAACAAAAAATTCAATACTTGTCGATATGAATAACTTAATGTAAGAAAAAAAAATGATATCTATTCTCGTTCAGGTTTTGCTTTATGTTTTTTGAAAATGTTCGCTCAAGTTTTGAGCAAATTGTCTCATATTGTCTTGCCAGTGTTCATTTTCTCATTTTTTCCTCTCAAGATAAACAAAAATGGTTCAATATTTGATCACATGATAGATTTTCTGAGAGAAAAAGTGGGATAGTATTGGGAATTTCGATAAACAGTTCTTTATCATTCGAAAAATCCCTTTTTTTTTAAAAGCATCTTCCTGCCCACACGATATCTCAATTGTCACGATACACTCATTTCTGATAACTTTTGCCCCGAACCAAACTGACGAAAACTTTTGCAAATCGGCACAAAAAATTACAATGTTTAAGAGTTTCGTTATTCAACATAGATGTCAATAAGTAAGTGAACATCTTCGACTGATTCACCCACTGACACAGGCATTCCCGACATCAGTGAGCGTTTCGAGTGGAATGTTTGCACAACAATCTAAGATCTTGTTTAATACTTTGCTCTTGATGTGACCGTTCTAAAATAAATTGCTAATCGTAACCCTTGTCAGGATATGATTTAGCCCCTCCATTCTAACGTTGTAATCGCCATAATAATAGGGATAAATGTAGAACTAAAATGTCAAAAATATTTCTCAGGCATTGATATCAATTTCAGAGATTAGACGGAAGGTAAAAATGAAAAAAAAAAAAGAAAACTTGTTGTCACTTTCTAGACACTGCCATATTTATCGATCTGTTCCTATCTAGCTATTTGCTTACATCTATCAATTGATCTCAATTTCTTCAAGTCTGTCATTTATTACATCGGACAAAGAAGTTGAAAGGGGTATATGCATCCCTCCATGTTTGTCGGTCCATACAATATCTCCAGATGTTCGCAATGTATTCCAATGGAATTTTCTTGAAGGGGTTCTTGCTCGCAGGCAGCAGGAGAATAGATTACATCTTGAATAGGAAGTATGATTTTTTAAAAAGATATTTATTTAATATATTTATGTGTATGCAGTCTAGTTTGTCAGTTCACACAATATCTCCAAAGGTTCCCAATAAATTTCAATGATATTTTGTGGAAGAATGGGTGATAGGCAAAAGAAAAGGGATTTTAGGTAGATCCAGGTTTTTTAATTTATGCAATAAGACAATGGTCAAAAATATCGAAACTTATACAGTTACCTGCCTTATATCATAGCTCTCTCTCTCTCTCTCTCTCTCTCTCTATATATATATATATATATATATACTACTCTGTCATCTACAGACAGCTGTTTCGATGTATTACATCTCTTCAGTGTGGCTATAGACTTTCCCAGTACCGTGAGGCAGAATTGGAACCCTCATATCAGACCCGGAGGCCGATATCCTACCTCTAGACTACGGAACTGGATCAGTAAAGCTGAATTTAAGCGATATATCCATTTACACAGAAATTCCTCATCCACCAGATTGTCATATTCCTATGGAAGAGCATTGCATAAGCTTACAATGGATGAGTTACCTCACTTAAAGAGTGCTCAACCCTGAATAGAGGAGCATTAATATATATAAATATTTTCATTCCATTTTCAGTGAGTTTATGGTGTTTGCAAGGTATACATCCACTTAGCGCTTTCTAGTCTGTTCCTTTCTTCTTATCAAGCAGATGCTACTGGAAACATAAGGTATGAAATTGCCTTCTCATGGCAGAAAATAATTTTTTCATTCACTTGGTAGAGTGATTCCGATAGATCTGTGAGACATCCAACGAGACACGGAAGACGCTGGATAACTTGACAGGTGAATCGTAGAATGAATCGACCGAAATGCTGTGTCTACATTGGAGATGGGAAGAAGATGTAAGATTGTCCTAACAAAGTTTGTTATTTTGACGACGCTTCCAATGCAGATCGATCAATCTGTTCAAAGCCCTCGAAAATTTCGGCTTCACCCAGTATTTACGTTTATGTCTGTTTACTCGATTCAAAATGGATGTTCGTATATTTCTCTGATTCTGTTTATCGACATTTACTAAACATTGTACGAGTATGGTATGAAGCCACAAGTCTGAGGCAACCAGCCAAGCTCGGAATAGTTTCAGTCTTAATGAATCTATCTATCTATCTATCTATCTATGTGCTTATATGCTGTCAGCTCAAGAAGAATCTTTTGGATTCAGTCATATGGTTCTTTCAAACTGCACACATCCAACAAACCGAAAGCAGCCGTTGAACGCTTTCCTATTTATCATTAAGAATAAGATAATCTCAAGAACGGATGAGCTTTTTTAACAATGAAAGACACATAAAAAGTGATGTGCGTTTGACACATGATAATCTTTTTTCCTGAAAAAAAAAACAACAAAAAACAAAAACAAGAAATCTTGATTTAACAGATTAAATTAAGCCCCATTATGACAATGGCGTTTAGAAATCAAAGTGGAATCGTGGAATTAAAAAAAGATTTCCTCAGCAGATTTTAAGTAAGTGGTTATGGGTAGCCAAACGGGTTAGCGCCTGAGAGTATGATTTCAGCGAACCGATTTCGATCTCTGACAGCGACAGTTTGTGTTCACTTTTAATAGCACTCTTGATAAAGGCATAAACTCACCTCCAGCAATGCATGAAATAGCTGTGAGTAACGCTAACTCTGGTACTTGTCGTTTCTAAGTCTATTTCACATATAGCAAATCGGAACCGAGAGACGGAGAAATTTGTGATATGTACAACCCAGTCAGGGACGGTTGAAGCCGTACTCAACGTAGGGGACTAATTGAACAATGTCATTGTTTTTTTTTGTTTGCATCAAAAAGAGTCAGTGAAAAACAATTTCAAGAAGATATGTATAAATTTATATATGTACATATATGTGAGCTATGTCCAAAAGAGAATCTTAACTTTTGAAATTTATTGCTTTACCGATAATCTTATGGGACTTACCATCTGTTGCGTAATCTTGTTATTTAAATGTACATTTTCACTCACACTGTGCAAGTGTGCCTGATGCTTGCGTTCGATGAAAAGCTCGTTGTGTTTCAAACGGGTCGTCGGAACAGAGTGGTAGCTGGGGAAAGAAACTTATAAAGGAACTGCATATCTGCAAAGGTAGAAAAAAAACAAACTATTCTATACTAAGAAGAAAGTCAGTTTATGAAATGATTGATTTATTTTTATTTGCACATTTGAAATCTCTCTTCAAGATGAACTGGTGATTTTTCTCTCATGGGCCCGGACAGTGTGTTGTTGATTGCAGCTAAAAATGGAGTTAAGTTTTTCATTTTGTATAAGGAAAAACTGTCAAAATTGGAGAGCAGCGATATTTTGTATTTACCATCAGTCTATTTGTCTTTCCCATATCCATACATACATATGCTTCCGCGTATATCCACCTAAATTTGGGACCAGAACACACACACACACATACACATACGTTCTGAGTGGTTAAAACACACACACATGAACGCGACCCCCTATCATCTTGCCATCTAGACTCATATGTATACGCACACGTATATAATTTAGCTGTGTGCCACTTACATGTATTTACAGACAGGAATCGGACCGTTGGAATGTCCATGCTAATTAAGACATACATTCAGTCACCCACCGGTTTTTTTCTTCATCAGAGCCAATTCGTCTCGATGTCAACCCGATTATGTTACGAAGATTCAATGCTTTACCTCTTTGGGTCAAACACTTTGACCGGTCTCCTTAATGACTGGGGAAAAAACAAAACAAAACATACTCACACATATTTACACACAGACTCACACAGGCACATATGTATTCAGAGGATTCGATTTTTCAGTTGCTCCATGCCTTCGGTGCACATATTTTCTCACACTCCTTCAAAATAGTAAAATAACCACTATCGATACACCATTACCAGCGTTTTTCAGGCTCTGAAACGAATCCTTGGAGTCGTTTTGAGGAATAGTGTGTAGGTTTTGTTGCACATTTTCTTATATCTCTTCTATTATCTGAAATTGACGACTTTCTAGAGTCAATTTCAGCTTAAAAAAACAAAAAGAAGTTGACAGGGGTCAAATCGAAAGAGTAAGGCCGGCTGGGAGGCAAGAGTTGTCTTGTGCGTCGCGAAAAAAAATCCACATCTACCATTAGACGCAGTGCAAATCTTTCTGCAACACGAAATATTATCGGTTTCGTTTTCAAATCATGTGACATGTTTACAGAGTTCCACCCCTCTGGAAATTTCTCAAAAAATAAAAAGGTCAAAACGGTGCATTGGTCATTATGGAAGTAAATTAGCAATGACTACGTACGTTTGGATCGGCTCTTGTTAAATTAGCCCTGTTGCAAGACAGGTCCCGAAAACCAATGGTTCTATTAATAAATATAAACACGATAAATAGTTATTCGCCCTTGTAAACGATGAATCTCATGAGCAATGTACTATTAAAGAATACTTGTACAAAAAAGTAGCAGCCATTGTTGTTGATACGAACTTTGAATGAAACGAGGTCAAGTTTTTCATCAGCTTTAACCAGATATCCGTTCTCTTGGGGGGAAAAAAAAACAAGAAAAACTATCAAAAAAAAAAATTTAAATGTTCTTCTAATGGTTTGACCTTTTAGTGAGCTTCTCCAATTCTTGGATGTTGTCCAAAATATCTGGTTCGATTGAGTGTATTTTCCAAAATTCATATTGTATGTATTTTTTTGATCTTTCTCAAGGTTCGTTGTTGATCCCGGTTTCAAATTTTGACTATGCATTATCTAGTGTCACCTACACCATTTCCATTTGTAGTGAAATGTAGATGTATTCAATTTATCAATGAAAGTGTTTTTTTGTAGTTATAATTGATATATGTTCTGTTGTTTATAAGCATTTTGAGATGTTGGTGCCAGCATCCAAAAATTGGAGAAACTCGCGAGGAGGTCAAATCGACAATATATATATATATATATATATATATATATATATATATATATATATATATATATATATATATATATATATACTAATAAGTTGAAACTCCTGCCTAATAATGAGTTGGTCCCCTGTCTGCAAAACAGCTCTCATTCGATCAATAACAAGCCCTTCTTTCATGAATATGAAAATTGGAATTCAAATAGTTTTTTATATACAGATTCACCCATATTCCCCGATGTTGAACTCAAGCCTCAATGATTGGCAATTTTAATGACGGACATAAATGGACTAGTCTTAGATATCAATGAACTTCCATCGTAAAAATATACATGGGCTTATTCGATTTTGATAAATACACTTACACGAAAAAAAAATGTCTCTGTAATAAATGCTATATGAAAGTTGCAGTTATCTTTCCTAGAAATAGAAGTTGGAGTGGAGTCTTGTTTTTAGTACATTTCTCGAGAACCGCTGATCCAAGCAACTTCACTTGCATTGCAATGCCTTATGTGCTGACTAATATATTTGTCAGATTTCAAATTTGTAAAATGTCCAGTCGTTGAGTAATCGCGGTGTTTTGAGATAATTGTTGTGAGATAAGATAGACGTTTTTACCAGACTGCAGTCGAAGTTGGAGTTGACTGTTTTTCCCCATGACAAGAACAAGATAAATACTCACCCAATCTAGGGAAGTGCACTCTTCACTATTGTCTATCACGTAACATTAAACCAAACCTTTATATAAAATGAATACTTCCCAACCGTTATTCGAAATCACTGACTATTTGATTAGAAAGTGGCTCTCTTTTCAGCTTAGTTGAACTGACAAGTCATATATACCTTTCAGATTTATTTATTCAGATAGAGTGAAGTTTGATCCTGCCATAGCTGGGCTTGTTTATTTTCTTCTTGTACAATCATTTAGGAATTTTTCAATTAAACCAAAGGAACATACCGCCATTTCTGAACGTGTTTTGTCGTTTTTTCCACTTTTAGCGATTATAAGTTATACAACATTGTCTCAGTCAGAAGACCCCTTATGTACCGTGAGAAGATTTTTCCCTTCAATGCTCGATCGACCTTTAAGAAACAGCAAGCCAAAACTGTCAACATCAATATATCCAGCATCAACATAAGTTTCTTCAGTTTTTAAGTTGGTCTGGTTAGATGGCTGGCTATGTATGTGTCACCCGTATAGGCCGCACCAACACAGGTAAAGGGCTGAAATTTCTAACATTCCCTGCTTATTATGCCAAATTTTTTTTTTTTTTAAATTCCACCCTAAATGTTGTTTTTTTTTTATCGGGGTTCATTTTACCATGAAAGTTTATGATAAATTTTTCATTCATTTGTGTCTGGCAGCGTTTACACTTGATTGTTATTATTTTTTTTCTTTAAATCCGGACTTTTTAGTGATGTCTAACTTTTAAGTAACTTATCAATTGATCACCCCTTTCTTCTCAATTTTTATTTGATCACCTCCCAAACAACATATTGCTAAAAGATGTTGGTCATGTGACGGTTTCTGTTGAGTGACTAACCAAAACAGTTTTATATTTTTTTCCTATTATTTTGAAGACTGCGTGCGTATCGATTGAATTACAGAATTTACGAAAATCAATGATATTTACCATCTTTTCAAACAATCTTATTGTTTTGGAATTTTTATTATTCCTGAACAGAATGTGTTCAATCATCTCAGCACCACATGAACATTTTCTGTTCGTGTGGTGAAGAGATGACTTCATTTATTTCAAATGCCAAAACACACATTTCCTCGGATGTCAGAGTCGACAGGGAGTCGTGTTTTCGTCAGGGTTTTATTTTTTTGTTTTATTTCCCCCCACAATCTATTAAGAGTAAGGGAAATAATGTCTCCTATTTTGAGAGAAAAAAGCCCCGGCCCCCAAATGCAAATAGAATAGCTTTCTTAACTTGCCTAATTTTATCAATGATTTTTTATTTGGAATTTTTTTTTTATTCTACTCATTAGTCCGTTGGCCAAGCAATGTCTACAATCTGGCAAATCCACTTTATTGTTATTATCATTATTTTAACATGGGATTATCTGATGACTCTCTCTGGAGATTAAGTGACAGCAAGTCTCCTCAGCATTCTAGCTGATTTTAGTAATTCTATTGTCTCGATTGTTCCGATTCTTCCTATCATCACGAATTCTTCCAACTATTTTTGCAAAGCTTTTTCGGAGTGTTCCAAACACTACAATAATGATAGACATAACTGTATTATTATTATTATTATTATTATTATTATTATTATTATTATTATTATTATTATTATAATAATAATAATAATAATAATAATAATAATAATAATAATAATAAATTTTCTCACCAGTTGTCAGATAGTCACAACTGGAAACTGAGTGGCTTCAATTGTCCTCAAATCTCCGGCCCTCCTCACCACGCCCTCACAGTCAACAGCAGTGCTGTGGTTTACAGTTTCATACCAGTCGCCCGTTTGTTATTGCCGAAGGCTGTGACAGTAAGTGTCCTCAGCCCTCCTCTCATATTCCCTCACATATCACAGCAGCGTTGTAGTTTGTACCTCCACCGCCATTTGTAGTATTTTTCCTCTCCCCTCTCGTTTCTGTTTGGCCACTGCTAACAGCTGGGGGTCGTACATCTCATATTTCTAGTACTCTCCTCTGCATTTGTACAGTTCCCTACTGTGAAGTGGTTTATATACTCAATCCTTCTTTTTATCCCAAGTTCTTCCAATTTCACCTACAGGTTTTTTGGTACCGTGCACTTACTATTACTGGTACTACCCTGACTTTCATGTTCCATACCTTCTTCAGTTTCTTTGCCAGGTCCTGGTATTCTTCCAGCTTTCAACTGTCTTCCCTATGAGCATTGTGATCTGGCACTGCCATGTCTATCATTTGACTATTCTAAGTTTATCACTGTTGCTACTCTATAATGTATGTGTTTATACTCCTTCTACGCTTGTTGATTACATTCACTAGTTATATGGTTTATTTCTGCAACTTTGGAGTTGGTGGATGAGCCTGTCGTGATTTTTCTTAAATCAATATCCGTAGATTGCAGTTGACTATTTTTTTTAAAAAGTGTGCTTTGATGTGGTTTCATTCAGTACTTATTGCTCTCCGTCGTCCATGTCCTAGATTTCTCTTTTCATGCTCTCTAACTATTCTGGGGGTTCGTTATATCTTTTGGGGTGTCCCCATCTGCCACCCCAGGAGTCTTTCGCCTATATAGCATCCGGCTTTATGTTCTGTTTTTTTTTCTCCGTTCAGATCCCGGTAAAACTTTCTCTTGTTGTTTTCGAATGTGCGGTTCTGTGTGCATTGGGTGGTCCTATGTCTATATCTCTTTAGTCTCGCTTTTTTGACTAGTTTTCTCTACTGTATCTCTTCCACTGCCATGGGAACACTTCTTTGTCTCATCTTGTATTTTCTCCCATAGTCGTATACGTGGTCTGATCTTGTATGATACTTTTTTCAGTAGTTCTTCATCTCTCGGAAGCTGGAAGAACTCTTTTTCTAATCTTGTTTCCCTGTTGGTTTTTTTTTGCTCCTGTTATTTGGGGTACCTCCTTATGTTGTAGAGAGTTCCGTTACGATTTCCACTTAGATAATGTTGTTGAGCTCTGTTACTCTACTCATTAGTTCGTTGGCCAAGCAACGTCTACAATCTGGCAAATTCACTTTATCATTTCAATATGTTGTAGAAGGCATTTGACATGTTCGGTTGCCTCTTTTAGTTTTTTCCTCCTTGTCCCGAAGAGTTGGCAGTGTCGTTTTTTTCTTCTCGCATTATTTCTTTCAGGGTTAGTAAATGAGCATCCTCCTCTTCCATTGGGGAGTCAGCGTCCCTTTCTGGTGTGTGCCTTCGTTCAGGGATTTTCTTTTTGTTTGAGCTTGTTCCCACTTCATCGTTTATTATGTGAGTTATATTGAGGGGTTCGTCTTCGAGTGAACCACTTCATTCTTTTTCTATTTTATTGCAGATCTCTTGTTTGTATCGTTTGATCAGCCAGATGCTGGTTTGATACCTTCACGCTAGATTTTTCCCACCATATTTTGAGCATGAGTTCTCTATAGCATCAGTTTGCTTTTGAAGTAGCAATGCATTGCTATCCTTTTGTCCTCTTTAGTCCATTTTCCGTTCTTGTTCTGGCTGACTGCTGCTTCGTGACGGTTGTGTCCCTCCTAGTAGCAATTAGTGAAGCATGAAATGGGGTTTTGGCCAACAGTATCTTGGTAACGACTGTGTCTCTCTCAAAGGTCTCGTCGTTGCTATTGCTGTGGTCATTGTTGTTCGTCCTGTTGCCTCTGCAAATAAAAGTATGTTATGAATTTTCTGTTTCCCTCCACACAATATCTCTGTAAGATCTCAATGAATTCCAATGGTATATTATAGAAAGATGTGCCACGGACGGAAAAAAATCAAGTAAATTTTGTGGCGGATCTAGACGTTTTTCAATTTTGTTAACATTGTTAGATAGGATAACTTTTTGGCTTTTCGGATGAAAAAGCACACTAATGAGATCATTATGGTGATATTCATAATGTAAGTAAAGTGCAATAACAATTGGTTGTGAATAACAATAATTAAGCCTTTTCCAAGGCATCGTCTGGGTATGCATTCTACGGGTGCTAACCAGTTGTTGTTGCTGTTTCTTGTAAAAATGGAAAAAAGGGACGAAAAAGAAAAAAAAAAGGGAAAATAAGGAACAATCCTGTCTTCTGGGAATTGCCTGGTCTGCTTTATTTAAATTTCAATTTCAGTTCGATTCCAGATATAATTGAATCAGGTGTTCTATCTTTTTTATGCCCTTTGGTTCTTAACTGTGTTCCATAACAAAGAAAGGCATAACCGACAAAAGACTCAAAAATTTACTCAAGAACTTTTAAAATTTCTTTAAAATTACCATTTGCTTCTACGAACGAACGCATATTAAATCGAATACGCCTTTAGGTTTTTTATCCGCCAGTCACTATCATCGCCAACGTCATTGTAATATTCGATCGATTGTTCATGAGTTTGTTTTATAATAATCAGTGAGCGTAGTCGGCCTTTGTGGGGATGAATAGGGATAAGATAGGAGCTAGTTGGATACACGTGTTGGGAGTGGTTGATCTCAAGTGCCAACTTCCATTTAGAGCCAGGGACCGTAATTCTGTAAATTCCGTTGATGATGATGTTGGGCCGTTAATACATTGAGAGGTGCAAGCAGTTGTCTCCCCTTTCGGCTTCATGAATGCTACATCATCATCATCATCATCATCATCATCATCATCATCAATGGTATTATTATTATTATTATTATTATTCTGAATTAATCATAATCATCATGACCACCATCATCCTTTAAGCGTTTGTCGTTGGACATAGACTTTCCCCAAGACCTCTCTATCATGGGCGTCGCGAATAATTTCTAAACTAGACTAGTTCGTCAAGCCAGCAACGAGCAAAAACAAGAAAGAGGATAACGATTATATTGATAACGTGAATGATATGTAAAAACTTGGTCTTCCCTTTGTCTTTAACAGGAAGGCTGCAAGAAGAAGCTGGTGTCATTGTATCACATAAAGTATATACACGTAGAGAAAAAAAGGATCAACCTGCACATGATTTAAATTTACATTGGAATCCAAAGCGCTCGGAGCAACTCTTAACTTTTCACCTTCTCCTGTCAATAAAACGTTGGAGACATGAAATATGTATGAGTTACTAAAGAAAAAAAATAATAAGCTGTGCAGTTACTTCAGCGAATGGAACTTTGCATGTTACGGTTTGCTGACATACAATAATCAGTAGTCAATGTGGACCTCCTACGACAGGATAGTTTATCATTCGGTGCGACAGTAATTTAGGGGCAGGTGGCCTAATGGTTGGCAACACGAGAAAATGGAACCAAAAGAGTTTATACTCTGTCTGAGAGAGTTTGTGTACACTCCGCCTTATACCCCTGGGAAAGGTATGCACCCACCTTTTGTACATCCCCTGTCTATGGTTGATTAGTAGGATGGACTCGTCTTTTTAGCCTTGACTGGCAGACACTCAAGGAGATGGACAGCTTTGTATTCAATCTGGATTTCTTCATCGTGAGAGGCTGGCAACGGACCGAGTAAGGAATTCATATCTGAAATGTATGGCCAACGGTGCTCTGGTGACCCTCTGTTGGGCCTAACAAGCCGGAAGGGAATTATGATAGGTTGTCTAAATGAAGAAAAAAAAAAAAGAGAATGATGCAACCATTCTGTCTGTCTGTCTGTCTGTCGGTGCGTCTGTCTGTCTGTCTGTCTGTCTCTCTCCTCCCACAAAAAGAACAGTTGCACACCTTCACTTTGACGTTGACACAACGTTTTTTGATCCATTCTTTCTACGGCCTCCTTCAAATGTGATAGACATATTGTGTCAACATCAAAGGTGGGAAGAGAGATTAAATCGTCCAGAAAAAGTTAGTATGTTTATGACTTCTTTCAAAGTTATAGACAATTAGTCTTTGTTTTTACATCAGTATCCATTGATATCAGTTAAGTGCAAAACTAATTTAATCACCATTGACTTTAAAGCAGTATGTCTCGGTTTAGAAAAAAAGTTATTAATAGAAATAAGAACTTTCAGAATCAACACTTTTTGCCAAATGCAATACCTCGACGGAGTTTCATGTTGCTGCCTGGTGGAGGAAGACCCACCCTTGCATGAAGTGGTCGGAATATTTGGAAAAGCGATAGTCAGTCGGAGAGAGGTATGGTGCATGAGCTGGGAGAGGTACAGTTTCGCAGCCTTGTCTGTTCAATTTCTTCATGGTCACTCGCAGGACAAGCAGCCTTTTTTGCCTTTCCAATTTGGTACAAAACTGTCCAATGGTAAACGTTTAGTTCCTCTACAACCTCTCGGGTCGTTTTGTGTAGACCTGGCTCAATCAGACGTCATCAACACCTGAAAGACGTACAAATCTTCAAGGCGCTCATCCCCGTATCGTAATTTTTGGAACCAATGTTGAAATGTACGTTCGTTGGTGGTCCCCTGATCAAATATTTGGTTGATATTGCGAGCAGTTTCCGCTGATTTGCGCCCCACTTTGAACTCATACAGAAAAATTGCTAAACTTTGCCTTTATTTTTTATTATATTTGGTAGACTCAAATAAACCAGAATAAATTGTGAAAAGAAAACTTCCTGCATGAATAAATAGAGCGAAATTCACACTCTAAATGATATATTCCATAGACACAGTGAAATAATAGTTCATTCCAAAAATAGGTATCCAATCTTGAAATAGTCAAACCAACAATTATTTTTCCACCGACCCGAATACAGTGGTACAAGAAAGATGCCACAAAACAAAACAAAAATCAGGAGAAACAATGAAGCGTTCACTTTAAAGTTTAAATGCCATTATTAACTGATCATGTGACCCTGAGTAAGAGGGATCTTATCAGGAAACACTTTTCGATCTAGTATCAAGTGAAGTTTAAAAGCCACTATTGCCATGTCACGTAATCCTGTGATTTTCTAGATAAGAGGCACCTTATCAAGTGACACTTTTTCACCGAGCTTCCAGTCGATCTAACGTAAAACAGCTGAGAAACAATATAGGGTTAGATCTAAAGGGTCACTTCTAAGAGCCTCTTATAGAGAAGTAAGGACGCCTCTAAAAATAAACGACACAAGACAAATGAATAAATGATAGAGATGAAAATTGTCCTTTCAAAATAAACGATGAAGGGTTATAAACTTTTGATTGACATCCATTCATAACTGAGATATAAAAAAAACACAACTTGGTTGAACTCGTTTAATTAAGATAATGAGCATATCAAAATGTGGATCACTTGTCAAAATTGACAAGCTTTTGCAATTATTAATACCTACTTGGTAGCTATGGGAGAGTGTTTGCCCAATGGTTCACTCACATTTTCTGATCTCCATCAACCATAGTGGCGTGCCAGTGACATGACATATACAACCAAGAAATGGCAAGATAGGACTGAGTGCATGGATGCAGATTCTAACTTTTCCCGTAGGAATTAGTGCTAAGACAAGAAGAACAGTCTAAATAAAAATTTGGACTCGGTCCTGTGATATTTTTATATTTTTTATTTATTAAATATTTAATGCAAAGTAAAAATCTCTAGTCGGAATTAGGAGAAGAATTTGAACTTGCAAGAACCATGCTTATTATCTACATGTTATAAATACGATCTATCTATCTATCTATCTATCTATCTATCTATCTATCTATGTCAGTCTGTTCATATCAACAGAATTGGATTTTTGTGACAACCCAGCGTTGAGCAAGTGGATTGGCCCCATTTTCGAACCCCATTTTCTAACTTCGAGTCTCTATGCCACATCGTAGTAATTATTGCATTATTTTCCGTTATTACCTCTGTCAACGAAGTTGGGGAGTTTTATGTATTCGGTTGCGTTTTTCCGTCCGACTTTCCGTCTATCTTCCCATCCACATGATGTGACTGGATTTCAATGTAGCTTTGTGGAGAGGTAGGTCATGCAGTTAGAAAGAAACGATTAAATTTCGTGGCAGATGCAGGAATTCGTTTTTGATTGATTTAGTGTACGATATTTGCAGAAGTATGCGCTTCCTGAGTACTTCCTAGTTATCGTATTGAAATTTTACCAAATAATAACCGTACGGTGACCTCCAAGTGTTCAAGTGAAACGAAGAGTTCCACGCCCCTCTCATCAAACCTGAAGCTAGAAATGATAAAGCTCAGCAAGAAAAGCATGTATAACGCCGAGTTGGGTCGAAAGCTTAGCCTCTTGAGTCAAAAAGTTAGCCGTAGTGACCGCAACAGAAGATATCTTGAAGGGAATTAAAAGTGCTATTCCAGTGAATACAGGAATGATGAGAAAGCGGACAGTTTTATTATTAATGCGGAGAAAGTTTTAGAAGTATGTTTGAATGATCAGACATAGCATATCCTCATTAGTTACATGCTAAGTAGTTGATGATCCCAACAAGAAAAATTCACACGTAGTTCAATGATATACAATTCTGTGTAAAACATAAAACCAACTGAAAGAATTACATAAAGTACATTAACAAATATTGAGAAATGATACATTTTATAGATTTATAATTGTCTTTCTTGAGTTTGGGGAGAAATCAAATCATAGATCAATTTTGCAATTTATCATACGTCGATTTTCGTTGCAATAATTATTTTTTAAATATTATTAATGCATTTAGAGAGACATGATAATATTATGCTAAAAGTGGATAATCGAACTCATCCGGGATCTGAATTAGGTTAGCCAATTTCTTTTTTCATTCTGATAACTATTATTTCCATTTTCACTTTCTGGGGGTGTGATCGAAGATCATAATCAGCCTTTTAAAATCTGTCGGACTTAAACCTTTCTCAAGACTCGCCAGACTTCTCAGCTGTGGGCATTACAGAATCGATATTTTCTGAACTTGTCTAAATTTTCAACCCATCTAATTTTTTGCCAGTCATAATCTCGCGTGTAATCTCTAGGAATCAACGGTGAAGGTCGTGATATCCAGCAGTAATCTGAGATTCTTTCGTTATTCGATCTACCCATTGCCATTTAAGTTTTCTGATAGATTTCATGATATTTCTGAGTCCTGCATTGTGGTCTCCCCGTGTGATATTAAGCATGATACATTTTGATACGTTGCCTGATTCTTTGTTTTGAGCACCAATCATTTGGTTGAGACACCATGAAATCAGATACATTGTTTTTTATTTGCCTGAAGTTCTCAGGTTATATGCAAAATAATAATTCGTCGGTTGGAATTCAAAATATCGCTCCCTGATGTTTACAACCAAGTGAGTTATCACTAGAAACCAGAAATTTCAGAAAAACGGAGTTGAATATTTTATGAACAATGGTCAAGTGGCATAAATAAATCATAGTGCATGCGTCTCGAGAGTGTAACCGTCCTACAATTTCCATTAATATTGTTATGTTTGTAAGAACTTGGAGAATGTAGCGATAAAGAATACATTATGTATTATGTTTCTAGCAATAGTAAAAGTGTTAAACATAATTAAGAAAAACTTTACGAGTTACTACTCCATCAAAAGAATTGTGGGAAAACCACATGTACAGGAAAATATACTTTATGAACAAATGTATGTAAAACGTGAGAGGTTTGACAGTGTTTATATGTAACGCCATAGAAACCCCCCTAATACGAGCAAGGCCCAACCAAATATTGCATGCATACTCAATAGACCCAGGGGAAACTCTTTAGAAAGCTATTCTTTTACCTCCTCCTTATGTTATCAGGGGGAGGTCGATTTTCGATGTAATTTTTTACTAAATGAACTTATGTTCATGATTCATTT
Source organism: Thysanoteuthis rhombus (assembly GCA_963457665.1). Taxonomy (NCBI): domain Eukaryota; kingdom Metazoa; phylum Mollusca; class Cephalopoda; order Oegopsida; family Thysanoteuthidae; genus Thysanoteuthis; species Thysanoteuthis major. The sequence continues at coordinate 14,768,963 of OY735222.1, forward strand.
TTTTCTCAATCAATTTTCGAAATAGTCTTTGAAATTTCTCAATAGGATCGAATCATTCCTTATTTCTACTATTTGAAAAATTTACCCGATGTAATCAGGTATTCCAGCTGGTTGTTTATTGTTGATGTCTCAAATGCATAAGGGGAAAGATGAGTACCTTGTCTTGGCTCGTAGCAGCAATTGAGCGGCAAAAACTGAAAAAAAAACATACAAACTATAAATTAAATGAGACGAATATGACAGCAAAGCTTTTTATTTGACCGTTGGATTTTCAAATTATTTTCGGTGTTTTACCAAAATATTTTCTGTCACTTCTATCATGATATAGACCTTGTTTCTGAAAAGATTCTGGATATTCACTTTCTTTTTTTTTCTACTTTAAAATCGTCTTTCCTTTCATTTTTCTTTTGCAAAGGCTTTCTTTCTTTCTTTTACAGTTTTTTTAAAAGTTTGTTTTGTTTTTCTTTCTTTTTATTCTGAGTTCTTTTTATTTTTTTTTATCTATTTCTTCTATTTTTCGTACTTTAAAACCAAGTCCTTTTTTAAAATTGTTTTATTTCCTAAGCTCTTTCTCTATTCTTCTCATCTGAGTCTTCCTTTATTCATGGTCTTTCCTATTTCTCATTTTATATTTGGTTATTTGTTGCTATTTTCCAATTTAGTTTGTAACTATTGAATACTCGCTTTAAGGCTACCTTCACTGGCCATTAAGCTTGATGTTAAGTCACTTCATTTGCATCGAATTGATAATATAATCATTTGCAAGTAATTGAGAAGAACTATACTATAATTAGTATTCTCCCCCTCCCATCCATCTAAAAGAAAGAAAAAGTTCCCCTTCACTTTTGACTCCTAAAAGTTTCTGCTCAAATTTGACCCTTAAAAAGTAAAAAAAAGTAACTCTAATTTTTGACTCTTGGGTGAGAAAATAAAAGTATTCACCTCATTTTTAATCCTTGAAAGTGAAAGAAATTACCCTCCGTTTTGATCCATAAAGAGATAAAGAAAATTTTCCCTTCATTTTTCTCCACAACTTGAAAAAATGTGATCAGAATATAGAGCAAGGTAAAAAATAATTAAAAAAAGTATTTTCGGAATATGAAATTAGGTGAAAAGCAACGTAATTTAATATTCTTTTTAGTTGTCATACAGAAGTGAACAAAAAAAAAGCGTTCAGTTCTATATTATAGTCATATCATAAATTGATCCAGTCCTCTAAAACATAAGGTAACTTGAGAATCCCCAAGATTTGCTTTAGTCTTCAACAGAGTAAAAGGAAGTTATAGCGCTAAACAAAATTCTGCCTGCTATGTGCCGTTTTTGCTGGGTTGTGGTAACATGCATAAAAACAGAAAAACAATTTTGATTTTTCTAATTCAATTCTTTTTGCTTTCTCTCACTCTCTTTCCATTCTCGAATCTGATTCTTTCTTTTCTTCAATCTCTTTCTTCCTTCCTCCCTTCCTGCTGTATGAAAACACTACTTTGAGATCGCATTGTTTCCTTCTTTCCTTATTTCAAAAATCGCTGCTTGCTGGTTTTTGTAGCCCCCACCGTTGATACGCAGTTAGTTTCATGATAACAACGAGGGATATTTACGCGAGAAAGAAGATGGGTTCCGTGTGTTTATTCCCTTTCTGTGCACCAGAACATTGTTAGTTAGCTTTTTTTTACTTTTTTCAATGACACTGAACTGATAATCATTTATAACATTATCAGCTAAAGTAAACGTCCCGCTAAACAAGAGACGCTATGAAACAGTCACTTGTAGAAATCGGTTACGTCTCAAGTAGAGCGATTCGTCCAAGCTGAACAAGTTGTGTACCCTCTTGAGCAGGTGATAAAGTAATTCAACGTCCAACTGAAAAAAAATTCGATCCTGGTTTGCAGTTCTCTTTAAACTTCGGCTGTCGGTGGTGTAGTTTCATTATGAAAACAAAAAAAAAGTTGACACATCTAAGGAATTGAATTACCATTCTTGGTCTTTGAGTGCCTGCCACATCGTATGGGAGACTTGCAGGTGCCACTGACGTCTTAAAATATGTTCAGTTGACAATGACTTCTGACTTGTTATTCGGTTCTTGTTTGTTTTATCTTGTTTTTGTTTTGCTCAAGCCTTTTTTCCAACAGATTTTCTCTCGGCTTTCTGTTTGTATTTTTCTTTGTTTTAGATTCATTCAAACATGGGTGTCCTGTCATGCAGTGATGGATAGCAAACTGGTCTTGCTGATCATTACTAGTGAGTAGTGAGTTCGATCCTAATTGAGAACCATATACTTATGGTCCTGTATCGAAACTAAGCTACACTTAGTAAGTAACTATATTCATTCCATACTATCATTTAGGGGTCTGTCAACGGGTTGGTATTATTCAACTCCTATCATAACAGATACAAACAGATAAAAATATGAGATAATGTTGCGTTAAATGAAGTTGTTTGTTTATCGACTTGGATGAGTGGAGTGGCGTAATGGTTATTAGCTTCCAAACGCGATCGACGAAGGCGTTCAAATCCTGCTTGAGACTGCTTAAATCACTTCCTCATGAAAAAACCTCGAAAAAGATATAATCCTGTTCTCTGTCCCATTGTCGGTCATTTAGACCATAAATGTGTAACTGGTAAACTACAGCAATAGACAGAGAAAAGAGTGGGTATCCATATATCTATCGATCTGCAAATGGAAAAGCGATTGGAAAAATATATAGGCACAAGACATGGAAAATGTATGCTCTGACTCAGCTTACTAGCCAGGTAGTTGCCATGACACGGCATCTATATCCATTGTCAGTCCAATGATTTAACTAATTCTCGGCAGTCTGGGACTTAAATCAGATCCATTTCTTATTACTATATTCAACTACAGTTCAATAAAACTACCTGCAGTATTTTGAACACAAGATATTTGGAAGCCACTGATAGGCCCTGTTTTCGAACGCATACATCTGTTTAATGCCCATGAAGTTTGTTGACTTCATTTTATCATATTTAGTGTTAGTGTAACATTCAAACTGTGGCAAAATCTTAACATTTTTTGCCAGTTGGTTTTGATGATAAAAACTACTGTTTTGAAAACAACATGCCAAGTGATTCTCATGAACTTATCCAAATTTTGCCTTGGCAATTCGAGAAATCGATTTGCAATCTAAGGGGAGGTTTTGGATGTTATAATATCTTAATCTAATCCTAATGCAGGAATTGTTGAGGACACGATTGAGAGTCACCTAGGTTTTATCTAAAAATATGATTTTTGGTCTCTTTACTCACATATTTCTGTATATCTTGAACCTTCTACAAAACATCAATTTCGCTTTTTTTGCCCTGACATTGTGCGAACAAATTTCCCCCTTGTGACCATCCTGTTTACAATTTGCCATCCTTTCGTGCCAAAGCGGTGAGCTTTTTTTTCCCCTGGTATTCGGAACTGTCAAATTGGAAATTGTTTAGCGACTATGAGGTCTACAATAACGAATTTAGTATAGTTGCTCCCGCCGAATGGAATTTTCCGAAATTATTCCATACAACTAATCATCGGAGTCCACAGGAATAGACGAACATATCTATAGAAAAAACAATTGGAAGGACGAATTCTATTTAAAATCTGTGACTTAGTATATACAATTTTTGATGAGCATTCGACAACATTTTTAAATATTTGTTTCAGTAACGGAACTATTTCTTCCAAGTTAAGTTTTCAAGTTAATCCCTGTTGAAATACATAATCATTGCATCAAAAATAGAACGAAAAATATCGTCCGAAATGCATCATAATTCATTATGAAATGAAAAAGTTATAAATATAAAGTGTAAACAGTAAGCGCTGTATAGTCTCTTTCTTCCTTTCTTTCTTTTTGTACTATCTATTTTTTATTTTAAGAATTTATTTTAAAAGGAATATGACGTAGTATGGCGTAAAAAGAAATAATATTCTTCTTTCTTTGCCTACTTTCTTCATTGTATATTTCTAACTTGACCAACGCTTTTTCTCTCTTTCTTTCTTTCTCTCTCTCTCTCTCTCTCCCTTATTACCCCTGTCTTATCAAGATAATAGCCATTTTTCTTTGAGAGGCAATGTCTATCTCTCTTTAACCACTCCCTCTTCGAGACACTTGATTCCTTACAAATGGCGTTAACCTATTTTAAACTGGTCTTGACACGAAATTCTCTCCTTTCTTAGAACTGTCAACTTACGTTACAGTTAAAATAGCGATCAAATTCCACCACAACGCCATCGTTTGTCTTTGGGTGCTTTCCATTCTTTCACACAAATCATTAGGAATTTGTTATAGTTTACCCACGTGACATCGACAGAGAAGAACATTGCTTAACTTATGTGATCGAGCTGATATTGCAGTTTCAAATTACCTGCCGATGTGTGATTTGTCAAAGTAAGAAAACTTTTAAGAGGTTGATGCAGTAATAATCTGCCGTCTCATAAAGTGTTGAGATCTTTTGGTTAAAAAGAATTTACACTATTTTTGGACAATGTGGTTCACAAAAATTGTTCATGAATTGTCTCAAGACACATTCAAGGACAAAGGATACAATTTTTCTTCCAAATGAACCTGCCGGAATGCTACCCACTATAAATGATGGGAGACATCTATGCATCTATCCATATATTCTTATCTATCTAAGTATATCCATATCTGTTTATCTTATTCTATTCATATTTATCTCTCTGTCTGTCTGTCTGCCCCCTTTCTCTCTCTCTATACATATATATATATATCTAAATATATATATATATATATATATATATATATATATATGTGTGTGTGTGTGTGTGTGTGTGTTCATTTCTGTCTATTCACGTCTACACATCTAGGTCAATCTATATCTATCTATCTAGGTCTTTTTATATCTTTATATGTATGTATCTATCAGAGCATTAAAAGCTATGAATAAAGTTTGTGTAAATCCATTGAGAACGCAAGATTTGGAGAGATACATAGCTATCTATACAAATCTTGTTCTCTTCATGGATTAACCCAATCTTTATTTATAGCCTTTAATGCTCTGTTGCTCAAATTTCAAGGCAAGACATTGTGCTTGCTTTGATTTAGGAATTGTGAATCACCGAGGGAAATGTTAATCAGGAACGCAGCCTCTCAGTTGCATTGGAGAAAATACTTCATTCTGACAAAAGAAACGAGCGTGGCTATGAATCGATGGGAATTTGCGTTAAATCAAATGCAGGTTCTTTTAGAGGAAATGCAAGGATCAATAGGCCTGGCTAGTCACTCAAAAGAAACCGTCAGATGATCAACATCTTTTGTTGAGGGTGATCAATAAAAAAATAGAATGTGTCGATAGGAATAAATGATGACTAAATTGAGTCCTTCGATTACTAATTGACATCCTTAGTTAAGGTGAAATGATTTTCTAGGGAGCGTCATTCATCAGTTTGACGTAAAATATTACTAAACGGTTGATCATCGTGGCTCAGTAGTTGAGTGTTTACCTCCGGTAGGTCGTGAGTTCAATCCATGGACGAGTCATTCCAAACACTTTAGAAATGGTACTCAATGCCTCTCTGATGAACACTCAGCATAAAAAGTAGGATTGAAGAAGCCTGGACAAAGATTGGCTCCTCCAGGCTATATTGCCCAAGACCCACCAGAGTCCCAATGAAACAGTACGGGAGACAGAAACCCCTGTAACGAGATACGGGACAAAGGATGACCAGCTGTACTTAGATGGATGATTCCCTATTAAAATTTGTGTTGAGGCATTTATCTTGATAAATATCTCTCATTGTTTATAGTAGGCGATATTTCACTCATTGATACGAGATCCAACCCACAGAAGCAAAAATGTTGCCGACACCTGATCTAGCTAAGTTTAGCTCAGTTTGGGATAATGCACAAGGAGTAGAGTGAAAATGGGGAGGGTTTTGCATGTCTGAAAATCAGCATTAAAAATCCTCGCTTTTTACCTGGTGTTTGAAAACCAACTATTGGTATCGCTGAGAGATAGGCGATTACCCTGGTCACGTGGCAGGCCTGTAAACATGGTCTTTGTATGAGTTTGTTGAATATCAAACTGGAGTCTTCATTGAAAAAGAAAATCTCTGGCTCCTTTCAAGCGAAGCAAAAGATCGTCTAAAAGAAACGAATCAGAGAAGCGAAAAACAAAGAAAAATATTAGAGAAAACGGTGATAAATGCTTTCTTATTATTGTAAAAATAATGCCACCAATAAAAGTTTTAAAAGGATGAAATGATATTTTTCCCGTCCATGATAAGATATTAGATTTACGCATCTTGGTTAGTGCAAAGCGAAAGTTAACAGTATTAAAAACATTCAATCATAACTTTCGATATTGGATGAATGTCGGCATTGCTGAATTGTAAGTGAATGTCAGAAAGATGTCTGTATATTTACTAAACTTAAACTGGTAGAAGAACACTAGTTTTAGTCACACAGTCATAATCGAACCCACTTGTCCCTGTTAAGCTCTATTCTCGGGCGAAGTGCAGATATTGCTAAGATGAGTCCAAGATCACAGTATTGATGAGATGTTTGACAAGCTTGTTAACCATTACTCCACAATGAGATGCCAAGTACTAAGCTCAACTTACATGATGATCATCAGCTTTTTAACGTCTGTTGTTTGACATAGACATCCCTCCCCAAGATTCGTCATATCCCTCCCGGGTGTCGCGGCACCAATATTTCCTGAACCTGTCTAAACCGTCTCTCCATTTTCTTTCATGTCGACTACGTTTTTGGATATGACCTCTGGGTATCCACGTTGTGAGTTATGATATCTAGCAGTTGTTTGACATTCTTGCTACTTGACCTGCCCATTGCCGTCTGAGTTTTCTACTCACCCAGAAAAGATACATTCTTTGAACGTTCGTATAATGTCTGCACAAAAATGTTTGCAGTGAACAAACTCTGACACGAGGACAGGTACCGTTTAACTGCAAACGTTCCACAAACATTTGTAAACAGTCAATTTTATACAAACAGTAGCACACAGGTCATGAACATTGCTAAATGCTTGCGTCCGGACGTTTGTTGCGTGATTATAACTTACATACCCTTCAATTTTGAAAAATATCTTTAAAAAGTGTTCAATGATGATAGGTTTCAATTTTATTCAATAGAATATTCTAGATCATTATTGTTAATTTGTGTGACGACAACTTACTAGTTTAATTTTTAAGGAGCTTTTAATTTTTTTTTCAACTGACCTGAATAAAAGTTACGACAAAATTTCCTTCAACGGATTTGTGGAGTCCTTATTTCACCCATGTAAAACCTTTGGAAATCTACTTAAAGTAACTTTTTGTGTACGGATGACGTAAATAGACTTGTTTATGCTTGTTTTTAAATAGAAAAAAAGACACCCGTTTACTTGAATGCATCTCAGCGGAAAAGAAGATAAAGTAAATAGATCCTTGGATAAGTTTTCGTAACCTCTTCTCAAGTTGTTGAAAGAAAAAAGAGACACAAAGCAAGTTAAGCTGAAGGTAAAAAGTAATCAGTTTCAAAATAATAATTTTTGAATACACCGATCGGATATATTTAAATGAAAAATATATCTATTTCACATCCAGTTACGTCGTTACAGTTCAACCACCATCTCTAATCAAAATATGAATTAGAATCTTTTAATTACAACCAAAATTTAACTGTGCTTGCACGTATAAGCTATCTTATCCTTCGTCAAATCACAGCCCGAACAAAAATATATTGTTTCGATTTGTACAATCAAGAAGATACTGTAATAAATCAAGTGTAGAATTCAGAATTTCCCTTGTAGAAATAGAATTTATTAATAATTATAACTGGTATCTTATACGCTAGAATATCCACAATTATTTGTTACAAACAAACAAACAAACAAACAAAAACAAAAAAACTGTTTAACGAATCATCTAGAAATTAATGGGACATGGTGTTGTCCTCATTTGATAAAACCTCTCATCATAAACTTTGGATTTGCCGTCGTAGATTTAACTACTCTCCCTCGAGCTACTGCAACGTACTAGATTTAGAATATGCATCTTTATTATTTGTGTTTTTAATTATTGAGATAAAATTAAATGTTCGAAACGCTCGCATATGGTCAAGTTAAAAATAAAAAGCCCACCTCATATATGGCACTGGTAGTGGCGATTCAAATATTACGGCTGAATTCATTGGCAACGGTATGTCACATAGATCACTTGAGTTTTTAATATTTCAGGACAGAAGAGAATGGTAATCTAAATAGATTGAATTTGAAGACCCAGAACATAAATTTCATCACAATCAAATTACGTCGTGTGCACTTTTGTGCGCATGTGTGTCCAGCTATTTCTGGCTAGCTGCCATTGCTGTTTACACGATTTTTTCGTTCGAAAGAATTTTTTCGCTGAGAGTGGAACTCACCATAGTTGTTCCGTTGTTTTATTTGTGTAAACAGTAAATTCAGATGAGTGTTTACATAATAACAATCCAAACGTTATACAAACGTTATTCACCCTTTTGCACACAGACTAAACGTCAGAAAAAAAGAAAAAACAGTACATGAACGTTCGGCTGATGATCGTTCTGATGTGTATGGATTGTATGA
>OY735222.1:14780027-14810027 GCA_963457665.1 Thysanoteuthis rhombus
TATGCATATATATATATATATATATATATATATATATATATATATATGGAGAAGGTTAGAGAAGATTACACCTCACAAGGCCACAAAAATCCTCAAGAATCATGAAAACATGTGGATACAACCTCTACAAACACTTTCCCCTAATGGACTACATATTAAATTGAATAGCCAAACTGACACCTTACTCTAACCCACAAGATTATCATCGTCATTGCAAAATATCCAAATAGCTTACGATCCCTAACAAACACCCACAATCCAAAAGACTACGATAAAAACCTAAGATAATTTTTAAAGCAACCCCAAGCAAACCCCACCCATATTCATATCCAGAAATGGAAAATTATTAACATATCAAAAGAATGAAATAAATAAATATTAAGATGGACGAAAAAATGGAAAATTGAGACAAAATCAAGATGCCTGCTTCTATAACAATGTGAAAACCTTCAATCACTGGAGCATTTATAAATAATTAACCTTTTTCATTTTATTTCTTTCTAGTTTTTATCTCCTCATTCTGTTGCACTTTTTCTCCGGAGCATTCCCATGACAACCTGTCACTTGGAAACCTGACTCCTGATTGACCCCCATCCACATTAGCAAGTAACCAACTCTCAATACAGCCATTACTATCAGCAATCCAGTTCGCTGACTCATAGCGGTAGAATGGACGTAAAATGTTTCATTTTACAATATGACATAACCATTTACTACTGTACCAACATTGAAGGCGTTGAATCTTTGCATTGAAGATAGAGTTCTTCTCTTTCGAAACATCTTCGGTATAACTCTATGTATTTAAATAACTCCATATGTATACAACACACACACACACACACACACACACACACACACACACACACACACACTTGTATATATATATGCTAGAAAGCTTTACAGTTTTAAACTCTGGACACATTGAAAAACTTTTTCAAAATCTATTTTGTGTCACTTGAGTCACTTATTTCTCAGTATATGTTAATGTTATTTATGTAATTTTCCTCTGTGTGTTTTTTTTTTTAAATAGGCTCTGCACATACTTTGTATTATAGTACTATGTGTAAATTTTCTCTTGTTGGAATCATCAGTTGTTTACCATGTAGCGGTTCCGAGGATTTTAAAACAAAACAATTATATTAACATGGCAGTCCAGCACTGTTGATCAAACACCACCTCTCTTTCAGCTACAATTCTAATATGTAACTTATGTCATGCGTATAATTTGTTATTTTACATTGGATACTATCATAATATATATGTTACACTTTTTCATTTCAGCATTCTAAGTGCTCATATATTTTCTTTTTCTCTTGAGAATTTCGCAATGTTTATGTAAAAAAAAGTACGTGTATATATGTGTGTACGTAAACCTGTGTAAATGTCGATCCTTAAATCATAACTAAAATAACTGGGAAATAAAAATTTCTAGGGGATGGAATGATAAAGTTGCCTGAAAGATGACAGTAGAGAGGAATAAAATCCTAAATATGTTATTCAATAAACTTTCTATCGAAAATAGAAAAAAAGCAACATTATTTTTTTATTGATTAACCGAACGAAGCGATTGGTTTAATTATATTCTAACCTAGGACACATAGCAATGAGAAGCTACTAGTAGCCCTGGGGAGATATAGTGGCACATACAATTTCTTCCCCACAGTTATGAGACTAAGACTAAAGACTTTATGACTAAACAGAAAACGATATTCTTCGATTGTTTTCAACTTCACAAGCATCACATCTCAACCTGACTAATCTTGACTTTTATATATATATATATATATATATATATATATATATATATATATATATATATATATATATATATATATATATATAATATAATATAATATATATATATATATATATAATATATATAAGATTATATATATATATATATATATATATATATATAATCAAAGGGGAATGTCTTGATTTAAATAGTAAATTTTAACCAATTTACCAAGTTTTCTAATAAATCATTAAAACTGTTTTGAATCAACTGTCTATAGTTTTTGAAAGGGTCATTAATATTCAAAGGGTTTCTCGGACGATTAAATTCCTTCTTGAAAAAAAAAAGTGGACACTTCCCCCTCTAGGAAGAAGTTCGTATCACAGACAAGGAACGCTATTAGAAATTATGAACAATCAAGGAGGCGGCCCATATCAACCGGTCGAGTAAATGAATAAGTCTGACAGGTACAGAGTATGATGTGGCTTCCACTACTCAACCTGGACAAAGTATGGTAATCCAGGCCGAGGAAAGAGAGAGAGGAAGAAATCGGTAGGACTCAAATCCTGCGTTTTGTAGCGAGGCTATCAATGGGATTTTTTTTTACTACAATCATTGGAAAATTCTCTTCGACACCATCACATTCGGATATTACATCTGAAGAAGGCTGTAGTAATCAGTTGAAACATCATGTTAATATAACAAACAACAGGGAGTTCACTCGCCCGAGAAGTACTTTCAAAGTCGTGATTCTAAATGTTATAATTTCAAAGGCATATCAATCTTAATCTTGAACAATGATTCGATAAACAAGACAAAACAAAAGGTGTCCTTTCTATCAGAAGGTTTGAAATGAGGAATTGCCATTATGCATAGAGATTCATTCAAATTATAATTTGTCTATTTATACATTTAAAATGTTTTGACCATTTTATCCTACGGCTTTCTTAAGGTGCCTATTGCAATCGATCGAGCCTCTTTTGTAGGGGAGAAAACATCTCTCTTTCCCCAGTCTGTGACCGGACTTGTAGACCATCTGATTGTCAATGGCTGTTTTTGTAAAGACTTTGGAAGATCTCAAAGATGAGAATGATTACAAAAGTGTTTTCTATTGTGACAGACTAAAGAAAAAGGCCACTGAGTACGACGGTTTTTGTAAAAGTGTCATTATTTGTCAGAATGAAATAGGCACTTGTGTACATGTATGAAAATTTTTTGTCGATATCTAAGGCTTAGACCAGTTGGTAGGATAGCCTCCTAGTAACGAGCTTGCGAGTTCAAATCACGGTAGACGATGTAAATTTTACGTATAGGTTCACACCCCTTATTCAGGTGAGAATTGTTTTTGTTGTTCTTGTTCTTGTTACGGTGGAAACAAAGTCAACTCCAGTTTGTGACTCTTTTTTTCCAGGGAGTCCTATGGATCAGGGTAAAATCAAGCGAATTCCCTGAAAAATGATTGGGAAGTGACGATTTCTTTTGTTGGATTTCTGGTCAAACCAAACGAGAGTGGTTTTAAATTCTTTTAAACTGATCCTCCAGGATTATTGATTTATCGTGATAATTGATGACTTTGGATGCAAATAATTGTACAGAAATCCAAACCAATGTTTTTAATCCGTAATCATGTGGCCTAGTCTGTTGGGCAGTGTGTAGTGTTTATTTGCAAAGTTTGATGGCCCTCTTAGGAGAAGCCATACGAGGGTCAAACCCCCTCTGAACCGTGGCTGTAATGAATACATCAAATGTTAACGTCAGCTTACAAAATTCAACTAAAATCTCAATTAGAATCAACTGATATATAATCAAGATCAAGTGGGGTTCACAATGCATTGATTTTTCATTATTTCGTACTTCTGTTTATCTTTTCTCAGAATATGAAAAATATATCTGAATCGTTAAATTCCTGGACCCAACCCTAGATTTCTTAATTAATTTTCCCTTGTCCCAGATCCCACCAATTCATGAAATTTCATGGAATTTGAATGAGAACCTTTGGAGATATCGAAAAAAGCCCCTCTTCCTAAAAAATAACAAAGACAAATCAATCGATACCCTTTGGAGATATTGTGTTGACAAACAGGTGTATATGAGTGAATAAAAACACCTCCTCTAATTTCATTGGCGGAGGTAAAAAGAAAAGAAAACCAGGGAATTAATAACATTTTAATCGATTGAAGCAAGGGTTGCATAGCTTCTATTTTGTCTTTACGGAAAAGGGAGTGACAATGAAGTGTCCCCTCCCCGTTGCATTCTTGGGCGTGGCGCATAGAGATCTTGAGATGCCCAGTCGTCATGACCCTCCTCTCAGCCTCGGTGACATAGTCTAATCTGACTGCAAGAATTGCCGGAAAGGTGCCTTAAAGGGTCTCCATTCCCTAGTTCGGAATCGGTTGTCCTTCTCCAGGACTGGTTGCTTCCAAAGGCTACAAAGTTTAATCTTTCCAGATGTTTTAACTGGGGGATAAGGATTAAACCTCTGCTTTAATAAAAAAATAAATATCAGAGAGCGCTGGGATCTATAATTTTACATTTGATTCGAAGTAGTGAATGGTCGAGCCACTCAAGCAGAATAATAGAATAGAAATTATGTTTAACTAACTGAATCCATGGAAATTCCATGGGGGTTGACAACTAAGATTATCCATTATCTCATGCCTCTACTATTCTCTTACTCTTTGTCTACATATCTTCAGTTTCTCCCTTAGTCACGTCCATGTTTTGTTTGAACGTTATACAAACACAAAATAGTTTCATACGCAAAAATCTTCTCACTTCCTCAGTAAACTACCTGACTTTATTTTCCCCTCTTCCTCACACCCCTGTTAAAAAACTACACAACTCTCTTCTCTACCCTCTTTCTTCTCACTATCTTGATAAACGAACTAACTTCCTTTTCTGTCCTCTTTTCCTACCTTTTAATTGTTATGGTTGGATGTATAACATACTAAACGCTGGTAAAAATAAGCATAGTAACATTATTGAAATGTAACCAGTTGTTTGGGCAACCTGTGACATCATGGATTGGATTTCTTGGGAGAATACGTCAAAACTTTCATTTTTCTAATGACTACAAATAAAAAAAGTATATAAAAGAAGAGAGCAGATGCCATATATTCAAGGAACCGTCACGTGACCAAAGTCTTTTGGCAGCATGCCCTGTTTGGGATGATCAATTACATACTTTTAAAAAGAAGTGATCGATGAATAATTTCTTGCCTTCTCTCGCCTCTTGATGGGCAGTGGTCACAAATAAATTTCTGAAAGTAAGAGAAGCATCCAGCATGAGCTTACATTATAAATTGACCTGCACACAAGAAAAAAAAAAAAAAAACAAACTATTTACGTGGATGAATTTTCAAAAATTAGAAAAAAAAAAAACTTTTCGTAGACATCAAGGGACGCTCTATTTGCTCCCAAGTAACATCGGTGCCGAGCAAAATAAGTTCTCACAAAAATGTTTTTATAATTATCACATAATAAAGAGTGAATGTTGAAATTTCATATCCTTTAGCTCTATCGGTGAGGCCTTTGCGCATGATACAGCTGAAGGAACATATGTTGACACTTTTAGTTGAATGTTCGAAGAGAATCTTTAAAAAACTGATCGTTCAATTCTCCTCGAAGCTCTGCAAAAAACTAAAAAATATAAACTTAAAAAGTCTGCCAAAAGAAGTCAGTATTATATAGATATATATGTATGTATGTATTTTAGTCTATTCATACCTATCTCCAGCTCTTACTTGAGTGTCTACGCACACACACACACACATACACACACACACACACACACAAATGTGCACACAAAAATATCGAATCCATGTAAATAACAAAATCGCCCACACTTTTTTCTCACGAAAAGTTTTCTTTTTTATAAAATAATCATATTGCATTTGCAGCTGTTATTGTTTCAATCTGAAGGCCATGTCCGTTTTGGTAAAAACCAGAGTCTGTCATATTTACCCTCAACCAACATCCTTTTTTTTTTCATCGTCACTTTAATGTTTTTTATCCTTAGAAAGAGTGATGTTTACAGATTTCATTGCAAATGCAAATGTCTCAATGCCTCAGAGCATACATCATCTGATGACTTGAATTGACTTGGGTTCACATTCTGAAGCTGACTGTTTTCTTTGAAATTTACGTCATACCAAATATTCAGCCATATTTGTGTTGTAGCTTCACAAACACACATACACATACACACACACACACATATATATATATATATATATATATATATATATATATATATATATACATACATTCACACATGCAAAAACACTTGCATGCATGCATGCATACACTCACTAAAACACACACACGTGCACACACATGTACACATACACAGTCACAGCAAGTGCAACAATTATAAATAACTCTGACGAATATCTACTGCCTTAAAATAATTCTAAAGTTTTAATATTGTTTAATGGTTATATCATTCTATTTTAATGAAATCCTCAGTACCAAGGTAATTTTCACTGAAGATAAAATAAAATAAATATACTTGCAATTCTATGAAACGATTTTTTTATAACGGGAATTCCATGTTTTTAAAAATGAAATAACAAGAACTCAGAAACGTGAGATGATACGACATGACGTCACGGAATCATTATTTCTTTCCCACTCTCTCTATCATTTATGTTTGAAATCAACACACCTCAAATTCCAGATCTGTTCTAATAATGAAGTCAACATGTGTTCGTTGGAGAGATAATGTTAGAAAAGACAAAAAAACTTATAATCATTCCAAACGTATGTTACGTGTTTGAAAAATATTCAATCGTTTTTGTTAATTGCAACTCAAATCCTAACCTTGAACTTTAACTCTCAACAGCTAGGCTACAAATAATGAAATGCCCATTGGCTACGTTTTTATTTGGTAAACGACAACTCAAATCCAATAATTTCTTGGAAACAAATTTCTCCAAAGAATCAGTAAATTGTACGTTATTGAAATCATTGTTTTTAAATACCACGAGAGCCAGTCTATTCTCGTCATTCTCTAACGTCACTACCCGTCATGCGATATATATGTATACAAGACGGTGATTCTTTTTGTTGTAGTATGTTTACTATATATATATATATATATATATATATATATATATATATATATATTCTTCAGTTTCCAAGTTCTAGGTTAGTCAATTGTGTTGTTTGTCATTTAATTCAAAAAAACCCTTTCTAAATGTCACAAATTATTCCAAAGTCATTATTTACCAGAAACTCCAAAGATCCATTGATTCCACTGGACATTTTCTCTGACGAAGCATAAATACTAAACAGTTTTGAACTTGTATTGAATATTTAGCCACCTTCACAAAAATGAGGTAAAATTATCGCTTCAAAATCAATAATCCTAGTTTACTCAATATTTAGATAATCTTGCAATTGCACTGTATTTAAAAGAAATATCGAAATCATATGTTCGTCTGCATTTTCGATCTAATGTTCAACCAAGAAGAATACAGATTTTTGCGCATCAGAAAATACAAAACAAAAAAACAACAAACAAGAAAAAAACCAAAAAAAAAACAAACAAAACTAAAACGAGCCAAACAGATTAGGTAGACTCATCTATAATTACCATTTAAGATATAGATTCCCTTGACAAATGTTACAGAAAAAATACAGACAATCATCCAGTGCATCATATGAGTAGATATTAAATTTACCAAGCTTTGCTTACAATCTCAGAAGGCATCAAAGGACAGTTCATTATATATGTGTAGGTACATCAATTAGTCAATGTATGCATGTATGTATGCAGGTATGTGTATGTGTACGTTTGTCAGTACCTTATTGATATAAGTATAGATTGATTTTTAACGCATTTATCACAATGAACCATTTATATTTAACACTTTTCGGATAGTTATGACATAATCTTAATTAACATCTTCAATATGCATTCGGGGAAAGTAAGAGAAAGAGGCAATTGTTCATTATAAGGAAGCGATATTACCGATGTGTGAGCAAGTATGAGAGTATTTGCCCCTAGGTAATTAAATGTAAGTAAATGTAATAATCTACTCTTTCTTCCAAGAACGCACTCACACACACGCACACACACACACACACACACACACACACACACACACACACATATATATATATATATACATATATATATATATAAATATATATACTGGAAGACGAAGATGTATGTATACAGGATGGTGCAGAAATCTGGACCTATTGATAGTTTCAATATGTGCAAAATATCCGATGTATTTTATTCACCGTATTTTTTCGTGTTTCAAATGACAAATCCGAGCTAAAATAATGGATTCATTATCTACTCCAGATTAAAACTTCTTATACGTAACTAAAATGAATTTTATTTGATGACAGAAGTGAGGCAATTTGGCTCTGAGAAATATATTCCACTATTATTCAACACATGGAACTGACAAACTGAAATGCCAAATCGAGTACCCGAGTTAGACATCAAGATCATCACCACCATCATCAGGCTTTTAGTGCCTATCGTTGGACATCCCCAAATATTCACGAGATCTCTCTATCGTGGGCGTCACGGTACCAGTTCTGTCTGAACTTATCTATTTCATCACACCATTATATTTTGTCATCCCTGATTTTGCATATGATCTCTGGGGATCCACGCTGTAAGTCGTAATGTCCTGCGGTTGTCTGCCATCCTCACAACATGACTAGCCCATTGCCATTTGAGTTTTCTTATGGTTTCCATGATATCTCGGACTCCTGTTGTTTTCCTCTAATATATTATGTTGTCCTATGATCTTTCCATGTAATGTTGAGGTGACAATTTTCCTGACTATTTGTACCTCAAAATCTAATACGTATTATGGAAGGGTCGGATACTACATGAAGAAATACGGTATCTTTCCATACTGTTATACCATGGCAGATAAGCAGACAGAAGCTAAGGGTATGGGTTTCCACCTGAATTTACAGAAAGGAGCATCGATCAGCGTTTAAGCAATTGACTTTAACTTTTTGCTCAACATCGAAAAATGTCACCCGAGTACAAAACCGTTTTGAAGTAGATGGACGGCAATTCGAACACCGGGATATAGAAACTTGATCATGTAAACGTAAGTACATCAATTAGTTCATGGTGTGTATATGTATGTCTGTGCGTGTGTATGTCTGTGTCTTATTAATTTAAGTATATTTATGGATTTTTGACGCATTTATCACGATAAACCGTATTTCTCCATGTAAACCATGTATATTTAATGTATTTTATTTACACGACTTTCTCTTTTTCTCAGCATAGTCATCGGTGTACTTCTAATTAAATTTTGTGTTCACATCATCATCATCATCATCATCATCATCTGGCATTCAACATAGATCTTCCTCAAGATTCAACGGACATCTCTGTCATAGGCGTCACGGAGCCAATACTTTCAAAATTGGTCTAATTCACCACACCATCTCATATTTTGTCGGTCACATTTTTGCATATGATCTCTGGGGATCCATATTGTGAGTATTAATATCCAGCGGCTATCTGAAATTCTCGCAAGATTGCTCTTTGAGTTTCCTAATGGTTTCCATGATATCCCTAACTCGTATTTTTTCTTATGTGATGTGCTGTCTAATGATCTGCCCATGTGAGCATGTGAGCATGGTTCTCTTTTGTGCACGTTGCAGGGTTCTCACCTTGAGGGTCAATCTTTTAGTTAGGTTCCATGTTTCAGATCCAGGTGACTATCAGTAGGATGCATTCGTTGTATACCGTTCTTTTCAGGATTAATGGGATTTTTATTCTCGAAGTTTGAGCCGGCTCTACGGAAAGTTTTCCATTATAGAGTAATTCTTCATTGATTTCTTTTTCTATCACCAGGGGAAGGGGAAAGCATTTATTGTGGTAGTGTGTGGCAGAAGGATATATTCAGGATATATTTAAGTGGCAAAACTGTTTCATGATAGGGATTCGATCTGTGGTGAAAGTGTTGCACTCGTCGCCATTTGCTGTGTAAGCAAGTGAGACCTACTCTGTGATTCAGATGCCAGATGGTGCACTTGACAGTTGATAGACATATGGCAACACCCCAGGGTGACACAAAAAACAGGGGAGAGCTTGAGATGCTGTTCAGCAAAGTAAAAGAAAACAGTGATGACATCGGGATGGAATTTGGAATAGAAAAATGAGCAATGATGGTAATGCACAAATGAAGGCTCACAATGGCAGACCGAATCAATCTCCCAGACAACGAGAAGATTAGAGCACTGACTGCACAAGACTGATAAAAATACCTGGGCGTCCTTGAATGAAAAGAATGAACACATGGGCTGTATCGGCAGTGAGATACACAGGATCATTCCAAGGATGGACAAAGGAAGAAGTCCAATCAATGGACAGGCGAACAAGGAAACTTATGACGATGCATAAAGCTTTACATCGCAGAGATGACACGGATTGTCTATATGTTAAGAGAAAAGAAGGTGGCAGGGGGCTCTTCAGCATAGAAGACTGTGTCCAGAGAGCTAAAGCAGATCTAGGAAAATCATAAAGAGAGCACGAAACAGCGCAACGAACAACAAAATAGGAAACAATGGAAAAGCACAGTCAGCAAAGAAAGAAAAATGGGAAAGGAGAAAATTGTACGGAGATTTTAAAAGACGGACACAAGATGTAGCAGACAAGAGATCATGGACATGGCTACAAAAAAGGAAACTTGAAGAAAGAAACAGAATCGCTCATCATGGCAGATCAAAACAAATGCATCAGGACAAACTATATAAAAACAAAAATTGACAGAACATAGACAAACAGCAAGTGGCGCATGTGCGATGAATGAGATGAGACTGCAAACCACATAACTCGTGAATGTAGACAACTCGTCCAGTACAAGCACAGACGCAATAGATTAGCAACGGCGATACATTGAGAACTGAGCAAACGAATGGGATTCAACCATGCGGAAAAGTGGTATCAGTACAAACCAGAGGCAGCCCTGGAGAATGGCAACCACAAATTACTCTGGGACTTTGACATCCAAACCGACCACCTCATCCAGGCAAGAAGACCGGACTTGGTAATTGTAGATAAGAAAAGGAAAACCTACCAAATAATAGACGTGGCTGTACCTGCAGACCATAGAGTAAAGAGGAAGGAGAATGAAAAACTGGAAAAATACCAAGATCTAGCAAGAGAACTGAAGAAGATGTGGAACATGAAAGTCAGGGTTGTGCCAGTAATAGTTGGCACACTGGAAACTGTCCCAAAGACACTGAGGGCGAGACTGGAGGAGCTCGGGTTTAAAGGAAGGATCGAGACTACGCAGACCACAACACTGCTGGGAAACGCACAGATACTGAGGAAAGTGCTAGAAATATAAGGACTGCAACACTAAATGTTAGCAGTGGCCCAACAGAGGAAGGAAAATGAAAGCGGAAATGTGTACCACAACACTGGCATGATAGGCGAGAGAGAGAAGAGATGCTGGCTGAAGACCCAAAGAGACTTATTGTCACTCAGCTTTCAGCAATGACCACTGGGCAACCGGTGTGAAACTTTAAACTGCAGTATTACTGTGGTCTATGATAACTAGGAGAGAAGGGCTGGAGACTTGAGGAGACTTGCTGTCACTCAAACTCCATCAGTAATCACCAAGCAACTGGTGTGAGATTGCACAAATAATAATAATAATAATAATAATAATAATAATAATAATAATAATACAATCTTTTCGTTTAGGTTACATGAATCTGTTGTACTGTACCATTATCTTATATTGACTATAAGGTTCGGACTTTTAGACCCCTTCGCTTTTGTTGATAAAAACTTGGTCCAAGGGCAGGAGTAAATGCCTCATTAACCTCCCTCCCACGGGTTCCCATGATTGTTTCCATTACGAACCGCCCATGGGTCTACACCTTTGGCACCACTCTATATATAAGATACTTTATAGACATCCAGACGAGACTTTTACTATTATCTGGAAAACCAATTTGCACCAATAGCAGTCAAATTTTATGATCTACAAAATGGCGCCAGTGGGTGGATAATTGCTACAGCGCTGACGATCGCTTGCGGACATTTTGCAAGGTCGCCAGACATTGAGAATAGGATCTGACGTCTAACAAGATTGTTGCCAATTATAAACTCTTCACGCTTTATACTGATTACATTACTCGGATAGGAAAGTCGCTGTCTTCTCCAACCCCTCCCTGTAAAAGAGCGCATCCAAGCACACGTACATATATGTGCACACGTACTGTATACACAAGGCTGGATCAGTAAGTCAGTCGCCAATCAAATAGTTATCTGCTGAAATTTCGTACTGGAGTTCGATGGATGTGATTGACATTGGGGACAGAATTGTATGACCATATGTATGTCTGGGTAGATTGATCTATAACGTTTTCATTGACAAAACATTGAGAGAAACTGGCAAAGGTGCAGTCTACATTTCGACAAAATGTCATAGAAATTAATTGAGAACTTCTGGAGATATTGTGTGGGCAAACATGAGTGAATACATGAATGAATGGAAAAATATCAAAAATATATCTCAATCGAAAAATTTTCCTGGTTCCATCTCGAAGTTTGATCAATTCTTCTTTACCCCATAAATTCATATGAAATCGTTGAGAACTTTTGGAGATATTGTGTGGGCATTTAACTATGATTCAAAGGGAGGGCGTTTATAAAAAATTCCTGGATGCACCTCCAAATATAATCGATTATTCTCTACTGCATTGCCCACACTCCCATAAATCTTCATTGTAAATTTTCGAAAATATTGAGTAGACAAATAGACGGACAAATCCGAATGTATGGATATGGGAATCGCCGTCTTATCTTTGTTTACTGAAAAACAACTGAGCCGAAAAAAACTAATTAGCTTATTGGAGAAGATATACGGCCACGGTATTGTTAGAAAAGCCAATGGATTTTGAATAGTGTGGACAGGCCAACGATAAATAGGTAATAAAAGCAAATAGAAGGAAACCTTTTTATATGATCTTGGGTCATAAAGCTGTCTGGTGGATTTTTTTTCCAACTGAAATGCAAAATCAAGGAAAAGCAGACGATACAGAGATCATGAGGGTTAAGAGTTCAACATAGGTTGAAAAAACGAACGATGATAAATATCGACATAGTGATCTATAAACACTGGTTTCTAATATAATCCAAATACTTCATTTACAAAGATGGGAATTAAGTATTACCTTGTGTTTGTCTTTCCGCCCACCCATCTCTCTGTCCACACGCTATATCCGGGTACTCAATGTATTTCATTGAAATTTGGTGGAGGGGTGGATGATTTGGTTAAATCATTGGCTGGACCCGGGATTTTTTTGATTGAGAGATATTTTCCGATACGCGTCTGTATAAGACGCTTTATGGTCGGTCGGTCGGTAGGTCTGTCTATCAGTCAGAAATAGAAAGGAACTTGTGAGATGCCATCAGAGACGTGACATCATCAATTCTATTATACGATGAATGTATGAGTTCGGTATTTTTGCATTCAAAAAAAGCCATTTACAATTTTTATTGAAAATAATACTCTCGGAATATTTCCAAATTGCAATATTTTACGAGCATGAGAATCAATTGACTCAAAGGAAGACTATTTTCTCTTCTTCGTCTTCCCATCTCACGGTTGCTGTTACCACGGATGGTTGACACATCGTTTGACTCTTGGTTCTTGATTTTTCATACGTTTATGTACACGCTAATGATTGTCCACATGGTATTTCCGAAAGTTCTCAATAAATTTCAGCGAAATTTTGTGTAAAGGTAGACAATAGACTAGATTAAATCCTGGGGTAGATCCATGATAGACTACCCCCCATCCCCACCCTGACAATGATGTGCTCTCTGAATGTTTCCTGTTTTGAGTTTGTTACACAAATAACCAACTATTTTGAATGGGGAAATGGTGGATAATTATCGTATAGCTATATCTTTAGTAGTAATATTATTTTGATTTTCTTTTAAAAAAATGAAGGTTTGGCTGCCATTAGTAATTTTTTTACGAGTATTTAATTCATCTTAATTGTGGTTGCTTCTCATCGCAACTACTCATACCGTCATTCTACGGGTATTATGATGAAAAATTAATATTTGTTGTTTAAAAGAAATGCATTTTTCATCACCATAGGCCACATACTTACTAATGTACATACGATTTATATATATATATATATATATATA
Organism: Thysanoteuthis rhombus; assembly: GCA_963457665.1. Taxonomy (NCBI): domain Eukaryota; kingdom Metazoa; phylum Mollusca; class Cephalopoda; order Oegopsida; family Thysanoteuthidae; genus Thysanoteuthis; species Thysanoteuthis major. Next base: position 14,793,932 of record OY735222.1, read on the forward strand.
TATATATATATATATATATATATATATATATATATATATCGGGGACCCAATATTCATCGTTAGATTTATTGATGGATAGATATATAGGAAGTGATAAAATTCCGTTTGATGAATGCACGAGAAGAGCAACGAAGCAATAAAGATTCAGTAAGCTATCTAGGGAATTTGAAATCTTATGTTTCCACATTAACTAGCTTTGTACGCTGGTTACAAAGCAAGTGGACGCGCAAACATGCTGACAGCTCCTGGGGGAAAATGTTCGTTACTAATAGGATTAGCCAGCAAGAACAATCATAAAAGAGTGATAAAAACGATTTCCCTGAACTCTTCACATAATTTCTTGACTCCATCCACCAGTTCAAATCCGATTTTCTACATATTGACATCACTTTTCCGTTGCATTTGGCGACATTTCAATTCCCTTCACAATTTGAATGAGCTGGTGCATGACCATATATTCCCAAAGTAGGATCAGCTGAACGCATTTTGGGTTTAATACTCGGATCTTTCGTAATAACGACGCCATGATGAGGTGAAAACGAGGCTTAAATTTACGTAGTTCACGTTCCTTGGTAGCTACAGTGTCGAGATGGGCTTTTATAATCGCCTTTCGCTCGTTACAAAGTACTTTAGGAGTATTGACCGAAGGTGGAAATTTAAACTTTTAAGAACATTCATTCGTGTACAAACACTGTCATTTCTCACTTAGACATGTACACTTCTCATACATGTGTACATAACACATACACACACGCATTTGTATATCATTGGAAATGGGAGTTTTGTAACCTTTTGGTCGTTACAAAAGATGACTGACTGTGGAACAGATGATTATAGTTAAACTAGTTGATCCGTGCTGAGATAAATGGCAGCATATATGATATACATATCTGGATACACATAGCATTTCATGTAAGTAGGTAACAGAGATATGCATTTCAGTGAACTTGGACAATGGTGTTCTACGTCATTGAAGCATAAAATTATATTTTACCACGTTGGTTGCATCCTTACCGTGACAGAGTTCAAAATAACATAGCTAATCATTATATGTATGGATTAGTATACACATCTCACAAACATTAGGAGTATTTTAAATTCGGCCTTCGAATTGAACATTGTTTACTGAACATACCAAAGATACTTAAAACAACGATAGACTATCAAATCAATTAAACATCGGTTCAATAGAGAGAAACAAAGAAACGGGTATCCACACACATGATAATTAATAATGTGCATTAGTCGTCTGGCACGCTTACGGCATCAATAACGTCTGAGGACGTAACGCAGTAGAAATGGAATTTGATATTACATTAGACTTGGTAAATTGTATTTTACTTAATTTTACCTCAGGATTAGTTTGATATTCAGGAAGTATTTAACATAACAAGAAAATGCAAATCAACATAATGTTCTTGATATCTTATAAGTGCATTACAATTGCAAAATTACTTACCTATTACCGTCATTTTCGATGGCTATGGGTGAACAAGTGATGATAATTTACTGCAGAATTTCTCTACACCATATTTTTTCACTGTGTTAAGTGAATTTCAGAAGCGCGCTTGAAGTTTATTTGACTATTTATTGCTTGTGTAATCTGTCAAGTGTTATATATCGTTTACAAGGCCTGGGGGAAATCCTGATACTATGAAAATGGGTTATATATGGACTTACGTAAAAGTCCTTTCCTTCTTGTTTGACATTAAAAGACATTATGTACGACGCGAACTAGATTTCTTAGAGAAATTAAGAATTACGAAAATGTTTGCTAAATGCAGCACGGCATTCGATATTTCAACCTGGCTGGTTTTAATATACATGCAAGGATGCTCTTTGACACATCGCCAGTGAAGTTCTCGATGTCTTTCAATGTTAGATAGAGATTTTGTTGCTTGGTAAGTTCTAATGATTTATTTCTAACTCTCTCTTTGCATTTTAGTCTTTCTTTCATGTTGCAATTTGAACATTTATTTATTAATTTTTATTTTGTGGCAAAATAATAACCCTCTTTACGATGTGAAAAGTGGCCGAAAAGTTAGGTCAAACAAAAGTAAAAAAAAAATTATTTATTTAAAGAAAGAATAAAGTCATAGAAAGCCGGTATAATTACTTGGAGGACTGGGTAATGGTATCACGCATCTAAAAAAAAAAAAAAGAATAAAGGATTTTCTCCAAAAGTGTCAGAGACTTTTGCATGAGCACTAATAAATAAAATAGATTACAAAGGAGTAGTACGAGTAACATTAGAGAGAAAGAGAAGGGAGTGGGAAGAGGCTGAAATAAACAGAAAATTAGAAATAAAATGAAGAAAAAGGTGAATGTCAAGAAAAAAAAAAGAGAACGTAAGATAGAATGAACCAAAGAGAGAAGAGGCAAAAGAGACGGAGAAAAAGAATAAGACTAGGGAAAAGAAGTAAAAAACTGAAGCAAATAAATGGAGAAAACGAGAAAAAAATACACGAAGAAAATCTAGATAAGAAAGAGGGAAAAAAGAAACTAATGAAAAAATTAATATAAACAAGCCCTACTGCTGCAGGATTAAACTCCAATCAAATTTCTATTCCGACTGAAGATCATCAATACAATTTTCATATTATACTTATGTATGTATGAAATGAAAAATCATATGTATATATATATATATATATATATATATATATATATGACATAAAAACCTACATCAACAATAACACACAACGAACCCTAACACGTGATAACCTTACAACTAAAGAGCGAAAGGCCCTTAATAAACTAAAAAACAATACAAACCTGATCATCACAAGAGCAGATGAGGGTGGACCCATAGTCATCTGGGGTTTAGATATACCTCACAGAAGCAAACTTACAATTAAGCAACACAGAATTTTACAAAGAACTCCCCAAAGACCCCTCTAACGAATACATAAACACAATAACCCAATCCCTAACAGAATTACACAATAGCAACATGATAGATAAAAGGACACAGAATATACCGAAACCCACTTCCACAAAACCCGCAAGGTTCTATCTACTCCCCAAAATCCGCAAACCAAATAACCCAGGTAGACCAGTCATCTCCTCCACGAACTGCCACACTACCAAACTATCCAAATTTGTAGATCACTACATCCAACCCTTAGCAACACAAATCAAATCATACATACGTGACACCACAGACCTCCTAAACAAAATTAAACACATCACAGCAATCCCAGACAAAGCACTTCTAGTTAGTATGGATGTTAAATCCCTATACTCCAACATCAAACATGATGAAGGTATCCTAGCACTGACAGAAGCTTTAAACAATAGAACTACTAAAGAACCTAGCACTAGAACAATCACCACTCTTATGCACCACATTCTAACTCTAAATAGCTTTAACTTTAATAATAGACACTTCCTCCAGGTGAAAGGCTGCGCCATGGGCACAGTAGCGGCCCCATCCTATGCTAATATCTTCATGGGTAAATTTGAAGAAACCTACATTTACCCAGAGATTTATAATGACTGCATCTTTTATGGTAGATACATAGACGACATTTTTTTCATATATACAGGCGAAAAAACCAAACTAGATAACTTCTTTATACATCTAAACTCGGCACATGACTCTATTAAGTTTGACTTCACAACATCCACTGACTCCATAGCCTTCTTAGACACATGCATATATATAGATGACAACAGAAACCTCCAAACCACCCTCTACACTAAACCCACGGACACCCACAATTACCTCCACTCCAAATCAGCCCATCCCCAACACTTAAAAAGAAGCCTACCATTTTCACAAGCTCTTAGAATTAGAAGAATCTGCTCTACCAATAGTGAACTTAACAGTCACAAACATAACCTAATACAATATTTCACCCAACGAGGTTATCCACTTGATGACACAAAAAAACAAATAAAAAAAGCGACTGGAATACCCAGAGATGAAACCCTTTTACTGTCCCATAATAACAAACCCAACCGCATACCCCTTATAACAACCTTCAACAACACACTCCCACCCTTAGCACACATCATCAATAATAGATGGAACATTCTCACGATCAAAACAGATCTAAAAGAAACATTCACAGACCCATGTGTTATCTCCTACCGCAGACCCAAAAACATCAGAGACATGATTAGTAGCAATAATATCGTTAACAATAAAGTCGTACACAAAAATACACCCAGAACAATTAAATTCTGCACACCTTGCAACATAAGAAACAGTCTATGTTGCAACCACCTCAAGTACACCAACACATTCACAAGCACCACCACAAAAGAGAGTTACCACATATATCACAATAGCAACTGCCGCAGTAAGAACATTATATACCTTCTAGAGTGCAATAGATGTAAGTTACAGTACATAGGCAAGTCCGAGTGGCAATTTAATATTAGACTCAACAATTATAGACATAGGATTAAGTCAAAAAATAATCGTAGCCCACTTCCTGTAGAACTACACTTTCGCACACCTGACCACAATTTTGCCACAGATGCTAGCTTCACCATCATAGAAAAAATAGAAAAAACTACTCCAATTGACATAACTAAAGTTCTAGAAAAACACGAAGACACATGGATCAACCAACTTAAAACCCTATATCCTAATGGATTGAATACTAAACTGAACAACCCTCACCACACAGAACACTAATACACACAACTCCTACCATTAATATCCTCACACCCACATCTAAGACACATTCAATAATGGAAGCTTCAAAGTCACCTAGACCCATAGGAAAAACTTCACCTTAGCCAGTTATAACCCCTGTCCAAATCATAGCCAAAACATTTTCAGTAACTTTTAAGGTTGATACCTATGTAGCTCCTTGACCCCACCACCCCTCCTTCTACACTATCCCAAACATACCAAAAAATCCACCTCCACAACACTACCCTCTACCTTGACACACTCTGCCCTCCCCAAGACCAACTGCTGCTGCTTTACCAAAGTCCCAATACCTGCTGGTCATTCTTACATCCAGCAGGAGGCCTCTAGTAGCCCTGACAACAAAACTTACCCACAATGCATAGCCCCTGGCATTGGACTCTGGTTTCACATGGTACATTTTAATTCACACTCACACAACACACACCACTGATGATGGGAAGAATCCCGAAACATGTATGGACTATTGCCATATAAGGATTAATAAACCTTACCACCAAAAACTTCACTCCCGAGTCTGTCTCACTCTCTAAAGTACACATTATATATATATATATATATATATATATATATATATATATATATATATATTCATCAATTTGAATGAAATAAGCCCTTGTGCATCTGTAACATACAATATAGTAGATATGTAACAGTTGTCAGTATGACTCAGTTGGTAAGAGAGCCACTTACAGATCACTTGGCTGTGATTCCAAATCACGACCGGGAAATGTTAATCTTATACATTGATTTAGTTCAATGTAACGGGACAGACAGACAGTGAAGAGTTCACTCCCTTGTTTTAGGTGTGCATTGAGTTTGTTATTTTGGTACAAGAGCAGAAATCGTGTGTCCGATTCGGTGTGAGTGAGAGTGACAAAAAAAAAAAAAAAAAAAAAAAAGATGACTCCATATCACGGTCAAACCGTAGCGTAAAAATTTGAAGTGATGTAAAAAAAAATCCCATTGAAGAATAAATATGGTCAGAATAAATTCTATTTTATATGACATCACTGCATTTTATACCGGAAAACATAAAAAATGAAGTTAAATCTATTAGTTAAAATGTAGATGTTATTTGATAAATCCGTTGAATTGTGACTCCTAGAAGGTTAAAAAAGTTATTTTTCGAAATACAAAAGGAGACATTCCAAGAAAGAGTTTATTGGGGTACCGATGCCGATTTTCTGTCTGCAGACAAAACAGTATGGCCTGCACACGCACATATAAAAAGTGATTGAACCTTTTGCCACCTTTGATGGTTATAGTTGTTCAGCAGAAAAGCAATAAGTGGAGAGAGAAAAAAAAAAGAAAAAGGATGGATGAAAGAGCGAAACAATGAAGCAAATAACTAAGACGAATAAATAAATAAAAACAATAGAGAGGGTAAAAAGAGAGAACGAGATCACTGAGGAAAAAAAAGAGGAGAAATAAAAGAAAGAAAATGAGTGGAAGTAGAAAATAAAAAAATGGTAGAGAAAAGGGAAGGAAGACAGGTCTGGTTGGTCGCTCCGTAGAGATCGTCACGTAGTCAATTAAAAAATTGGAAAGAAGGGGTGATCAGTGAAGGTCATTTCTTTTGCATTTTGTTGGGCGCTGATTGCTGAAAAAGTCTGAATTTCCAGAGAACAAGAGTGAAATCTGAAGGACACAAGCTAAGGGAACAGTTTAGCATAAATCTACATTGTAAATTGATTCCCAGGGATCCGAGGGATTAAAAAAACAAAAAAGAATTGAGTGAAAATTCAATGAGGCATCCACTATAAGTTTACTCGTTATTTTCTATAGATCCTGTAACGTTGAACGGAAGATAATTTTCGGTAAAAAAATATCTTATCAAGGAACGCATTTCTATCAAGTTTCATGCAAATCTAACTCAAAACAACCGAGAAAATCAAAGTTTAAACGCCATTACTACCAGATGACGTGACCCTGAGTGGAAGATTTTTTTTGTTAAGAAGCGTCTCATCAAGGGACACCTTTCTACCTAATTACGAGTAAATTTGACATGAAACAAACAGGGGACAATATGGGGATCGACCTTCTAACTGACAGACAGAGCTTCTTATAGAGAAGCAAGGGCACATCTAAAAACGTTTTCTCAATACATATTAACGATTTGAGGTCTGTACGTGCGACACTTGCATGTATAGCCAGCCAGCTAGACTAACTTATAAAATGAAGAAACCTATAGCTATATGGACTATGTCATATTGACAGTTTGGTTGACGGTTTCTAACAATCTCTTGAGGACTTGAGCGATTGTGGCTCTCAACAGCTTCCTTTCTTCTGTTGTTTTCATCAAATCTTGCTGCTTTTCGAGCCCTCTTTGTTTTTCTAGTACTCATTCCGCCATGTATTTACTCAAATGTGTCAAGTAAGTAATCTGATGCCTTCCTCTGTTTCTCTTGCATTAAATGCACCCAGTGAGTGTTAAGCTCTCCAAGCCTGTCATCTTCATAAACGAGAAACAATACCGAGAAAACAAATTTGCAAAAAAAAAAAAAAAAAAAAAAAAGAAAGAAACGCAGTGAGAAAAGAAATGGACGGTCTTGTCATTCATATGATATGGTGGTTGCAGGCAAGAGATTATCACCGGAGATATTTCCAGCTGTCACTCTTGATTCAAGGCCATCGCTGTAAAGGATATTATTATTTCTGAACGACGTTACCAGAAGCCTTGCTCATGACCGATCTAAATGATGATAATGATGGATTCAATGTAAAAATGTTGGAAACTAGATAAAATGGTCGTGATTCATTTCACCTCAAGCTCTGCAGATCAAACATAAACATGCTGGTGAAATAATTCAGACCTTCACTTTTTATATAAGATCAATCATCATCGTCGTCGTTCTTAGCCTCTTGAGGTAGCGAAATTTTATTGGCCATTGTCGAGCAGTAGCCGATGTCTGCTATAGGAGAGAGAGAGAGAGAGAGAGAGAGAGAGAGAGAGAGAGAGAGAGAGAGAGAGAGAGAGAGAGAGGTAGTTATCAAAGACACGTCTTAGGTTTCCCTAACACTGTACCAAAGATTGAATGTGGAACTCTTGTATCAGCCTAATAAAAGCACGCATGCGCACGCAGATACATTAAATTAAAACCATTCGATCTATTCCGAAGAAACTTATCGGTACGGAGAACGACGTAGATATTTTGCTACTTTATCATTTGCCTTATCACCTGAAATTAATTTCATTTTTATTCTTTGCTCCGTGCTGAAAAGATCGAAACCACTTTCGGATGAAATATCAAGAGATAGGAAATTAATTTGAATTTTTATCTATTGTTGTCTTAGTGTTTCTGAATCCTCTCATTTTGAGTCATTCATTCTTCTTAAATTTTACAGTCTTTTATATGCTTTATGTTAAAATTACATTATGGCTGCGAACTCTAATGATAAAGTGATAAAAATGTTTGTTTAATATTGAAAAGCAAAGATAAAAGACGAATGAACCAAGAAAAAAACAACAACAAAGAATCAAAAAATATAAAACAAAAAACAAAGGACTATTTTCCAGAGGAATTTTTTGTATTTCTTTTCGAAGAAAAGATCCAAGTTTTCAAACAGATCATCGCTGGATCAACACTGACAGAACAGACGTCATTTGTCTCGATTCAATTATGGGAAAACTCCATACCTCCGAATCTTCATAAAAATAAACCGAAAAACATCCGAAAAAAGAGGTAAATAAAAAATATTATATACAAAGAAAGACTGAAATAAAATAAAAACAAAAACAAAAACCAGACTCCGGACTAAAGGCTTCATCTTATTTGTTATCGTTGCAACGTTTCGTCTGTTATACCTACGATCTCTTAATGTGTCTCAAATCCAGTAATATTCTGGGAATTTAGAACCAAACCTTTTATTCAATCCAGAGGGTAAAGTGTTTTCATTACACATTCAAGCTAGGGAACATCTCGTATCAATTGATTCTTCTTATTTGATTCGAACTTGAGAAGCTGTTTTTCCTTCTTCCCACTGAATTAGAATTGCTAATTTCCACTGCCTGACCAAGAGACTGATTCACACTGCATGTGCATTCATCGACTAAGCCGCTGTTCGAAATTCCCAGGTTATCAGATATGATAAATACCCGAAAAGACGTGAGGGTACAATCTTCGAACTGTTTTGAGTAAAATGTAACACTGCTAATGCAGTTTTTATGCAGAGAGGATGCACACAGGTGGTCGTGTTGTTTAGCTCCATCTTCTATTTCGCCTTCAGTCTTCTCCTGTTGCTGTAGCTAGCCTGTGACGGGAGGGAGATTTAACAACGGAAATAAAAAGAGTTGGTTTTAAAAGGATGTATTTCCTTCTCTGGATTGATTCTCTTACACTTAGTGTCGATATTAGTTGGAAAAGGTTGAGTAGTGAGAGAAATCTGATAGGTATTTTTCTGGTCTCAAAGGTAAAACTCTATGTCCCAAGACCAATTGGAGTCTACCAACACAATCTCGTTTCTAGAACTGAACTGAAGCTGTCAGGGTATCAAAAATATTAGAACGTTGTTTTTCAAAGTACCCAACCCCCATCTCTGACACATGTGACTATAAACTCTTGACAAATTGCCACCATAATAACACCATCAGATTTCTTCCAGGACTTTCGCATACCTGGCCGCTCGGTCAAATTTCAGGACACGGACGAAGGTCTCAAATTCTATGACCATTTATGAACATATCTCATCCAAGAAAATTCCCGTTCTTCCTTTCCTTTCTTTTACTAATTTCTAAGAAATATCCATAATTTCATAACTCAAAAAGTTAAAAATCCCTTGAAAACCCCCCACAGAATCTAGGTACTGTATAAAGTACCGATACTTGTAAAATTCACGTGAGCAATAGGGTTTTATTTTGTCTCAGTGACAACAGATATAAGAAAAATAATCCCTAGAAATCTGTGTATAACAATGTTATTACTTTATAATAACGAGAACCACCCTCGCCTATTTAGGGGAGTTGACTCGTGACTCTTCGTGTGTCTCGTCATGTTTAACCGAACTGATGTATAAAACTCGCAATCACAGTCACTACTTGAACAGCTGTAGAGTCAAAATTGGATGTCATGTAAATATATTCCGTTCAAGAATCAATATGGTCAATTGTTGGCTCCTGTTGTTCAAGCACCATTAACCTTCTGTAATTTGAAATCACGACTAAGTAATCGATTGGTGGCTTTCTTACCGACTGAGCCAAAGTCAAGTCTTAAATATCTACGAATTTATTTATTTCGTATACAACTAGCATGAATACCCGGCACTGCCCAGGGAAAAACTCTAAATCTGACAACATTTGGAAAGAAATGACATTTTATAGATATCTCATAAAAACAGTGGGCAGGCCTCTTTAACCGTAAGAAACAATTTTTTCTAGAAACAGAGAATTCATTTCTCCACTTTTGGCGTTAGTATATTTTGAAATCAGCCCACCGATTGTATTTATCACGTGTCCGAACTCTGGTATTTTGGTACTCTTCAGCAATACTTTTACGTGAGCACGAACGCAGACCCCGTAGAAAACGACGATTCATTTTTCGTAAAATTCGACCTTGAAATGTGATGTAGGTAAATTTTGACCTGTTGATTTTGCGATGTCTCCGTTTTCCCTTTGTGATACCTTGCCGGTTCGACTAGCCCACATCAAAAGGTAGACCAGTGCAGACCAGTGTGCAAACAAGCAAACTGGCATAAGCAATGACAGAAAGAGTAATTCGTAACCATGGTCACCTATGACGAAATTAAGGCTACAGTTAAGCATAATAGATACACTGTAAGGAGAATCCTCTCTTATAAAGACTTTATATATTTCCTTTCTCAAACCTGATAAATCTACCGAAGGTTTGAAGGTCTAATAAATTGGAATCACATGAAAATGAATAAAAAAGAATGGTGCACTGGAGCGAATTGATATGGCAAAAGTCCCAAACATGGAGGCCGTAATCCACAAGATACATTAATGCTGTTCATGACACATGCCAAGGATGAAAGACCATTGTCTACCAAAAGTTTTCCTATTGGGTTAACTGTCTAATGTTCAGCGAGGCAGACGAGTGTTATGAAAGAGGTTAGGGTTAAGGCTCCAAAACCTGGGCTAAGTGGAAGAGAAGAAAACTTGGCGACGAACAGTTATCAAAGTTGTTCATCATCACCATAATTACTGATTCTTCTGATTTGTGTAAATCGCCAAAGCATCTCATTTTTTGCTGGCCACAATTTCGCCTATGATCCCTGAGGATCGACCTTTACCTTGTTTTTTTTTTTGAGAGGGACAAAACGGCAGAAGAGAAGAGATAGATCCGTAAAACCCAAATTCGAGTAAAAATTTATCCTTATCAGACTTCTCAAAATTTTACTCTGCTGTCGTTGCAATAGGATTATGCTATCAACACACTGGGGTTGAGGTTCTTTGGAATCTCACGTAAAGCAGTGTGTGAATTGGGGATGCAAGTCAAATCGCCTATACAAATCAATCCGATTCTTGGAATGTCTATGCCAAACTCCACTGTAGATCTGAGTGTTTTTACTGAAAAATTGGGTCCATTATTTGCGCCAATAACACGTTTTTAAAGAGCCCAAGAATATTTGTAAGTGGGTTAGGGTCGAATGGATAACGGATCCAAGAATGCACCCGGCGATTCGAGTTCAAACATTGGTTTGGACAGTCTTTGTTAACTTTGCACTAAATCCATATCTCCTGTCCAAATGTTATAATCGACACTATTCCAGTTTCATTTTCCCTACTTCAAGCATATAACACTCGGAAGAAATTGAAATACGTAGTTATGGTTAAAATAGCGCAAGGTGAAGTCTATTTCAAACAACGCAACCCTGCCGATTAAGAAGTTACGTGATATGCAGGTCTGAAGCTATAGCCTGCGTAAGGGCACTGCTCAGTTAACTTATTTTTAAATACGGTTAGCTTAAATCAGGGAAAACAAAAATGAAATCGTGCCACATTTTGGACCGAAACTTTGCGACGTTAATATATTGAAATTGGACATTTACCCCTTTGTTCACAGTTTGGGGAAGTAATTCATTTCTAAAATATAAGCAAAAAGGACAAAACGTCTGGTTTAACCTAGGCTCCTGTTTATCCTTTATTTATTATCTTGGTGAGCGAATGACAAAATTTATCTTTTCGTTCGATAATAAGAACAAGATTTTTTCTGTTGGTCCCTCGACACGAATTTGCCAAGTTGGAAATGCCAAAGGAGGGAAAGCAATTATTTTCATATGATTTTTCTCAATATATCCTAAAATATCTAATAATTTCCGAAACACACAAGACTCACACGTACACATCCTAAGTGATAGATAAATAGATAGATAGATAGGTATACAGACATCTGTATACTCTTATGAATGCTCGTGTAAAAGCATAGAAAATTCTCATAGATACATACGTACATGCATACAAATGTGAATACACGCAAACGTATACGCTTGCAAATATACGCTTATTTTCATACACCTGCGTGTAAAAAATAGATAAAATAGCTTGATAACTACTAATCTACACAAGTATATATATATATATATATATATATATATATATATATATATATATATATATATATATATAACGCCATACGTGTGAATTCGAATAAAGATCTCTGGATAAGTACACATCTACATATATACATATGCATTTTCATATGCACACATGTGTAAAAGTAAATAAAAACCGGCAGGTAAACGCATATATATATACAAGTAGATACAACTACATACATTAATACATACATACATTAAAAACATACATACGCATACGTACATAAATACACACATACATACATGCATATATGTAAATAAACATACATACCATTCTTGGAAATATACGCATATTCTCGCGCAACTGCATGTCAAAGTGAATGAGTGTGATAAGTAGACATCTGCACAAGTAAGTTTACATAAATATATTCTCACACACACATGTGAAAGTAAATTAACATAGCCTAAAAAAGGCATGTTTTTCACGTTTGTATAGTCTAGTATACGCAGGCTCTACCGATACCAACTGAACAAACAACGCTTTTATGGTACGTCAGAAGTTGGAAGCGCACTTATATTGCTCATACCCTTATTGTGACGTTCTTTGGCAAAATTATATTGCTCCCTATGTCGACAGTACAAAATATCAGCAAATCTAACGACATACTTTTACACACGAGTGCATGAGAGTATCCAACAGAATGTGATGATTATAATTTCATTGCAAACTAATTGCTCGGCATCGATTTTACTCGATAGCAAACAAACGGCCTTAGATCGTGTAAATAAATGAAGACACGAGCGTCATAAAGGGATCAAACCTGTGCCCACCTTGGAAACAGCCTTAAACACAGGATATTTTCTTACCAGCTTAGCTAACAATGATCTCATGGCAAGGCAGGATATTGAAAAAAAGCATTTGTCTTACATAATAGATATTTATTTTGCAACTTAATCTCCTTCCTTGTCCATGTCCCCAATTGAACGTGTTAGATTCTGGACCTTGAAGGCTTATTGACCTAATCTTGTATATGTGCACACATCCACATACTAATATATATATGTAAAACACATGTATATTACTATATAACTCTCTCTCTCTCTCTTTCTCTTTCTCTCTATGCATACATCATCATAATCAGCCATTATAAGTCCACTGCTGAGCAAAGGTCTTTCCCATCTCCTCCCACACCGTATATTTGCTCTCCTCTTTCATGTCTTTCATTGTATGGTCCAGGCAAATCTTCCTTTCACATCTTTTCCAGCGCGCTCTTACGAGTGTACACGCGCGTGAATAGACATGGTTTTGTCCATCTTTATCTTATTGGCCCATAGGATACAAAACACTGGGTTCAAAGGGTGGGCTCGGCCCCGAGTAAGTAACACTTTAACTTAAAACTCCATTGCTCAGGCTTCAGCACACTGGCCCTGGGTATATGTATCCACCCATGTTTGTCAATCCAATCATACAATATTTCCGAAGGGTTTCAATGAACATTGATTATATCTATATGGAAGTTTAAGTCATGGACTTAAGAAAGAATTGACTAAAATTTGTTGTGGATCCAGGAAGTAGTGATATTAAGGTGATTGCTCTCAATATGGAACTCAAAATTTATGTAATTATAACCCTGCCCTGAATCTTAGCTATGAACTGATTTTCATTCAGTTTTGAATTAGTGTAGAGCGTTGGCAGAGGTATGAAGTCAGTGACTGCTTTTTGGGTTTTCTTCATAATTTTCATAAACCACGTGACAAGGTTCCATATGTGCGGTTCTATGGTATTGTTGGTTTCTTGTTGATGAGATTAACAAAAGAAAAAAAAATTGTACTAAGCTAATTCCTTATCTCTCCAAAGTTTAGACTGATGAAAGGCTGAATAACGAATCGGCCAAAACGTTGTGTAAAAAATAAACGTCAATGTTGATAGTGGTTTGAAATACGCTTGCAATCATGAATAAAATATATCATCGGAAGTCTCCGTCTGTGACGACGGATAATTGAACGACACTGGTGACCTCTCTAGAGAAAAATCTACAGAGAGAGGGAGAGAGAGAGAGAGAGAGAGAGAGAGAGAGAGAGAGAGAGAGAGAGAGAGAGAGAGAGAGAGAGAGAGAGAGAGCGTATGGACATCCTGGGTTTAGTCAAAAGAATCTCCCTCTCCGCCTCGCTGGTGTTGTCTAAAAGCAAACGAAGAGCTACATTAAACATCAGTTAGGCTGCAGGAGCTGCCAGAAAGGACCTCAATCATTGGTTTGGAATCAGACTTGTCCGTCTTCAAGACTGGTTGCTAATCAAGATGCGATAGAACCCTGTCTGCCCTGCCATTTGCCCATTGTTCGGAAATAATAGCATCAAAACTTTAGAAGAACAAATATCGAAATAGTGATTACAAAAGTAGACGAGTATTAAAATCCATCCACTCTATTTAAAAATTGTTTGAATTTTAGAACATATGTAATTATTCAAGCAATCTTATGTCAAGTTTGCGCTTCCTGACTCGATAAGCAAACAAATGATACCAGTTTATTCTATCAATATGTTGTCATTTCGCAAATACTTTTTTTCTGATTTTATTAGTTGTAACACATCACCAGAAACTACTGATAATCCAAGCGTCTCAGAAAATCAATGAATACTTCAGGCCAGTGTAATTCATTCAAGTTTTTATCCTGAAGTTTCTTTTACTTCCAAAATAGTTTCATTCTTCAGTTTAAGAATAACTGCTCTCTGTCAGTGATTCTGAACGTAGGGTATACGCCACACAAAGCAGCAGTTTTGATATATTCGTGGGGGTCAGTTTGAAATATGAGTGTGAAGAACGATAAGTGTTTCGCGACTAAAAACTGAGTCGAGTTGAGGTTTAACTGATTATCAATTCTTAATCATGCAATACTATTAATTGGTAAGTATCTATATATATAAATACCAGTGTCATAAAATTTGTTGGTGTGTTGGTTTATTAGTCTGATCACGTCACAGGGTCTCGGTAGATTCGAGAAGCATAATAGTAAAGATATGTGACTGACTGCTGATACTTTGTGTGTGCACACATCCACTAGCAGGGTTTTTCAAAGTGCAGGTCCTGACCCATTACAATTATGATTTTTTAAAAGCTACAAAAAAGAAGAAAGGGAAAAACGCACGACACCCCAGCCTTCCGACCTTCCTCAATCAACTGTTTGCCTTCTTATCTTAAACTTTACCATCCACACGCGACTGCTACTAGCAAAATATTCGCTGGGTAGTTTCTATGACAAAATAAATCAATAAAATAGTATCCATTTCTCTCGATTACCCAATTTCAAAGATTTTCTTTTCCAAGTGTATTAAAGTTTAAAGCAATTCAAATTATTTTCAAAGAAATCAGATCTTCATTTTGCTTGTAATAAATATATTTATGCTAAGATATATGCTCCTACAATTCACCCACACTTAGATAGTCCTGTCATTTTTTTGACAGGTACTATGGAAGTATAATGCTATTTATCATTAATTTCAGTATAGATTTCATAGTAATTCATTAACTTCGGTAAAACAATGTGGTAATTGTTATGTGTTGTTTTTAAATTTCAATAAACAAATTACGATACATTTAGTGTCCCGAAGTTAAAGTATAATTTTCCAAAGAATTTGTATCTTTACAGAAATTTTCCTTGGTTTAAAACTAAATTTTGTTATGTCTCTGAATTCATTTTTATATTATGCTTTTTCATCGCCAAATTAATTATAGTAAGGAAGATAACTATGTTTTTGAGCAGTTGCAGTGACGTGGAGCAAAACAGTTAAGAATCATAGCTCGAGGCTCAGATAATTCATATTTTTGTCAAACACCAATACAAAGTCTTCAACTGACTTCGTTTTCCTACCGTAACAAAAACAATCTTCACCAAAATGAGGGGTTTAAACCGATATGTAAAATTCACATTCATCTAC
>OY735222.1:14815027-14837527 GCA_963457665.1 Thysanoteuthis rhombus
ACTATTAGGAGGATGCATTGGTTATACACCCTTCTTTTTAGGATTAATGGGATTTACTTGTTCGTGAAGGTTGAGCTTGCTCTGCCTAAGGCTTGCCATCCTAGGGTGATTCTTCGTTTTATTTCCTCTTCTTTTGAGGGTCTCATGGAGATTCGTTGTCCTAGGTAGATGTAGTGGACGGACGACAAATGTAGATTAGTTTTGTTTTGGTATCTAGCTGTTAATGCATGTAGCACGCATACAAGCAACTTCAATTGACCCAAAGGGCTTAGAATTTAAATATTCCTACCCCTTACAATGTCTAGAAAGGACGTGTTTTTTTCTTCTTTTTAAAAAAAATCTCTCCTAAATGGGTTTTTAGTTAGGGATTCAATTTGAAGTGTACTTCTATGTCAAGTTGAGCCTTTTTTAGTGATTGAGTCTGACATTTTGACATCTTAGTGCTCCAACAAAAGCCGAGACAAGTAATCTAGTCATTGATCGCTCCTCTTTCAGATTTTTAATTGATCACCGCTAACACGTAATGCTGCCAAGAGAAATTTGTCGCATTGCGCTTTAATTGAGTGACTATTAGTTTAGATATCTCGTAATTTATCAGATCAGTATAAATCATTCGTGGAATTAGATTGGAAGATTTATGACATTTTAATTGAACTCTTATTGCTTATTGATTTAAAGTAAGTACAGAAAGTTTTGGTCAGAAGTGTGTGTAAGTCAATTAGTGCTAAATGGAAAAAAACAAAAAGAATGCAGAGATAGGTAATTTGCGGTTAAATTAGGTGTTCGGATGGTCGAAATAGAAAGAGTGGGAGAAGCTGATGCATTAGGCGAATGAAGATAAAGAAAAAAAAAACGAAATCGTGAAAAGAAATGAGAGAAAGAGTGAATAAGCTACAGACAGGAGTGGAAAGAGGGGGTGGGTAGAGAAAGACTGACTAAAACGCTAGGAGACAAAGAGGAAAAGAAAGAAGAGAATTCCGATTGAAAGAAGGGAAGAAAGAGAAGAGAGATGAGGAGATAAAACTGACTAGGAAGGGGGAAAAAGAGAGGAGAGAAGACTGATTAAATGAAGGACAGAAGAAAAAGAAAGGTAAGGGTATGACTGATTAAATGACAGAAAAATGAAACAGAAAAAAAAAGGAAGACTGACTAAGAAATGGAGAAAAGAAGAAGAAAAATGAGAAGAAACTAATTGAAAGATGAGAACATGATCAAGATCGGCTGCTGCAGTGCCAAACTCCACTCTTGCTTCTCTTCTGACTAATTTACTGCAACTTTTGTGTTGTAAAATGTCCAGTAATTTGAACGTTGCGGGGAGATAACCCAACCTAGCACTCAGTACCCGCTGTCACCTTCGAAGTACTCCTCATGGGCATGTATATAGCGGTCCCAGCGATTTCACCACGATTCCATGAATACCTGGAAGGCTTCATCAAGCGTGATGGCCTCGAGCGCCTACCGTCGTTTTTCCGATATCACCTCAATCGAGTCAAATAACCCCCTTCACGTCTCAATTTCAGTTCAGGAAACAGGAATCAAGTGCCTACCTTGTCTTCAGAAAATCAGGAACCGCTGGATTTGTGTGATAACAAGAGATTGGTCTCAACGCAAATTTTGCAGCAACGTGACATGCTCAATACGCCTGACAAAATTTGTTGAATGCTCCAGTACGACAGTCCTACGACATCACAAAACGTTCTGGATAATTCGTCTACAATTCGCCCGGATAGCCTCGCGTACTTTTTCGATATTTCCTGTTGTTGTGCTCGTCGATGGTCGTCCAGAACAGTCATTGTCTTAGACAGACGTCCGTCCTTTCTTGAAATGCTGGTACCAGGAACAAACCGTTCTGTTTCGGGACATAGCGTCGTCACAAAAGGCCTGAAGACACTGGTGAGTTTCTGCAGCTCTCTTGTTGATCTTGAAGCAGAACAAGATGTGTGGTCTTCGCTCGGCCATTTACAAAAACCGACAAGAACACCTGAACAAACCGTAACAAAAATAACTCAGCAACACGTCCACTCACGCACACTGCCGTTGGTACACTGACACACAAAGCATGCTGCTGGCTTCACCTCACAACAGAAGACTGAACTGCATACGGTTTGCTCCCTCTGTAACTTCTAGGTAGCACCTCGCTGGACTGGAATTTGTCAAATGGAATGGCAGAAAGGAGAAACGGATTAAAAGACGGAGAAAAAAAGGGGAAGAGAGGATAATGAAAAAAAAAAAAAAAACGATTCAAGACAGAGAGAATAAAAACCAAAGAGAATACAAATTACTATGTGGTTCTGGGAGACTCAGATTATCTTCCTACCCTTTTGACCCCAGGTTCATCTTGGATTTTCATTTAGTAATTTTTTTTACTATTATACTTTCCATTTTTGGTCCCTACCCTGATTTCTCTAATTTCTCCTCAGGCTAAAATTACATCCCCTAGGAAAATCCTCCCCTGGGAGCCGGGAGTTTTCAGTTTGAGAATCACTGGAATGAATGAAAGTCGAGGAGAAATAGCGGAAAACAGCATAGGAAACTAAAACGCAAATAGAAACAAGAAATGAAAAAAAAAAAAATGAAAGAAACATGGAGCAAGAAACAGTAGATTGAGATTTGATAGAAATGTAAATTACCTCTGACAACCAAGTTGGAGAGATGTGTATTAACCTGTTTCTTGCTGTCTGTTCACATGATATCAACGAAAGTTTTCAATGAATTTCAATGGAATTTTGTACAAAGGTAGACGGTGGTTGTGGAAGAGGTGATCAAATTTGGGGTAGATCCAAGCTCAGTCACCTCCAATGCATCGTACATATATGTCCAGAACACAAAATATCTCTAAAGGTTCTCTGGCTGCTCACATTATATCATTTAAATCTCTGCATGAATTTCAATGAAATTTTATAAAAACGCGAATAACAAGATAAGGGAGAAGAGATTGGCTTTTGGGGATGATCCATGCACTGTTACCTCACTTGTATCGAACATACTTGTCCAGAACACACAATATCCTTAAAAATTCTCTAGCTGTCAACAGGATATTTCGAAAAGTTCTCAAAGAATTTCAATGGAATTTTGTGGAAGGGGCGGACTATGGCTTATGAAAGAAGTGATTTTGGTAGAAACGAGCAAGTTGTCTTCATTCAGTTTTTACGGATGTTCAGTTTACGGCGTTGGCAGGGGTATTCGGTTTCTGTTTGCTTCGTAGTTTACAAAACTTTCCAAATTATTATGCATACGTGACTGTGAATAAGTAAATGTGTAATAGGATACCCAATAACTGACCGGACAAATAAAGAGAAATGTTGACTTTGAGATCAATATTTTCTTCAACAAAGTCAACGTTTTCGAATCTGGTTAATCATTGAATTAGAATCATCACGCAACCAACATCTTTTGGCAGCAGGCCGTTTTGGGGTGATCAATCAAAGAATTGAGAAAAACAGGGGATCAAGGAAGTTTTTTTTCTCTCGTTTTCTGTTGGATAACTGTCCTTAACTTTCAAAAAGGAAACGTGAATGCTGCCGGACACAAACTGAGGGACCAATTTAGAATGAATTCACTCAGTTTTTAGGGGGGATGAAAAAAGTTGAAAAAAAAACAACTAATAAGAAGAGAATATTAAACTTTTCAGCCCTCTAGCTCAATCGGCATGGCTTGTACACGTGACACGTACATAGCCAGCAAGCCTGCCAACACCAATTAGAAATTGAAGAAACCTATGCTGACTGTTTTAGTGAGAGTTTTGGCTGTCCTTTTCTGGAAGTATGAAGTAAAATATTAACAGCCAATTATCTTGATGGGTTGCAAGGAGTGGCATTTGTTCAAAACAGATTCGTATTGATATGTTGGAGAGGAGAAATATTGTTACATAATATTTTCTGTATTATAAGTGCCCTCGTTTTCAACATTGTGTGTTTACACACACACATATGGGCACGCGCAGGCACGAAAAATAATTAGAATTTTTCATTTGATCCACCCTGTATATATGACATAACTATTTCTGTGTGCACTGTATATACGCACACATCAATTTATTCATTTGTTCATATATACATATATATATATATATATATATATATATATATATATATATATATATATATATATATATATATATATATATATATATATATATAAAAGTATTTCTGTTTGCACGGTATGTACGTACACATCAATTTATTCATTTGTTCATATATATATATATATATATATATATATATATATATATATATATATATATATATATATATATATGTTATTGTTGTGTCATAATATATATATATATATATATATATATATATATATATAGTATATATCTATTATTGTTATTGCTGTGTCATAATATGTATATATATAATTATATATATATATATATATATATATATATATATATATATATATATATATATATATACAACTGTGAAATGTTCACGCCAAGTTGTCCAATCATAGGAAAACCCTACAGTCGGAATACTCCAGTAAAGGTGCGACAGACCCCTACGATTAGTGCACATCTGCCAGGGAAAAGGATACTCATTTCAAACCAACGACCTTGGAATCCATCTCTTATCTGTGCCACCTCGGTGAACCATAGGATCGTAACCCTTGGTTCATAGGGTGTGATCAGCTCAGAGCAACCTTTAAAAATTCCATTGCTCAGGTTGGAGGGTAAATCTGCACAGAGGCCCCGTCGACTCAAGTTCGTACTGCTGTCGCAGTCTCCCAACAATCCTTGTCTAAGAAGCCAAACCATTAAGTTATTCACACACATACTTACATATATGTGGGGGTGCGTGTTTGTGTATGTGTGTGTGTGTGTGTGTGTGTGTGTGAGTGGTCTGGATCTGTATGTAATTTTGAATATTTTGTTTCAGTTTCAAAGATGTAAAAAGATACTCCAAGTTTCTTGCAGTCCCGCACAGGACTGACGGGAAGAACATCTATCTCAGAAAGTTTCAGAATATAATTCGACTGAATGTTAAATGTAACTATAAGTTCAAATCTATCCGTGATTCTTCCTGGCGAAGCTATATAAAAATAATAACAGGACAGTATGCACATTGTATAGCAATGATCAGCATTCTAATCTTGCTGGCTGTTATAAGTATTCTAAGTCCTTACTGAATCTCGAACTATCGATCATCTATTACGAAAATGCCAAGTTAAGAAATCATTAGAAAAACAAACAAACCAAAAACAAAAGAAAAAACAAATAAAAATCGATCAGGAGTCACGTCATATAGCAATGATTAGTAAAGTAAGCTTGTTGGTCGTTGTCAGCGGGTTCAATCCGCATTGGATCTCAAACTCTTGGTGTTCTGATTCTGAACAAGCCTGAATTAATAAATCATACAAGAACAAGAAACCTAGCCAGTACACACGTTGTATAGGAATTAAAACTTGTCGTTGTTAGTGGGTTCAATTCTTAGTTAATCAACAAATATAATGAAGTGTGATTATTTCTTTTTCCCCCGAAACAATGGACCCTTGCATTTAAAAGTATAAATTTTGTTGATTGCTCCCATCTACAATTTGAAATAATGAACTCCTCCACTGAAAAGAATTCAGAATTTTTTCTATTAAAATCAATTTAATACATATTCAAATATATCAATGAATTTTCATGGGCAACGTAAGAATAGAGCACTCTGGTGGATGGGAAATATATGCGTGAAAAAATATATTGCTTAAATTCAACCTTACTGACCGTCCAGTTCCGTGGGATAGAGTTAAGATGCGAAGGTTTCGATCCTACCTCGTGGTATTGGATGGGATAATGGATAGTCTATAGCCACACTGAAGAGTTGTAATACAACGGAACAGCTGTCTGTGGATGACACAATAATATAGTATCATATATGTATTTTTTTCTCTCATATATATGAGAAAAATTCGGCCACAAAACCAAGGCACATTTTTGGGAGCATTTACTGGAACTGTAGCTAAGAAACATTGGTATGAATGAAGCGCACTAAAGTCCGGACAGAAACGATTACTCTCATGTACATTATTGTATATCTCTATGCGTGCATGTTACGGAGAGAGCAAAGGAGATCTTTTTCAACAACACCTAGATTCGAATTGAAGTCTTATGACGTGCCAATTTCCCCAAAGTCAAGTGGAGACCTGCCCACTGGGAGACTCAACACAGAAGTTGTATTGAAGTGGCATTTGAAGGCGCCATGGATTCTGTAGAGATTCTTCTTCAACGTCTTCATATTCGTATTTCTAAATCATTTTCTTTTCTTTTTCTTTTTTTTGTTTTGGGTGGCTAGAATTCATCTAATAGAATATTCAGAGGGCACCATCTCATATCGTTTTCAGTTCAGAAGGCGTAAGATATCTGTATACCTGTAGACAAAATGCTATTCTGGTAAGCTTATTCTAGCTAAGAATACTTCAGTTGGAGTCCCGACGTCTCGAAAGATACCGCCACCATCATGGCCTGAACAAAGTGCTTCTGACGAACTACAGAATATGATTCATAAAACCTGGAAATGATAGAAGTTTGTAATCGTCATCATCATCATCATCATCATCATCATCATCATCATCATCATCATTTTACCGTCCGTCGTTAGACATAGACCTTCCACAAGATTCAC
The DNA here is from genome assembly GCA_963457665.1 of Thysanoteuthis rhombus. Lineage (NCBI taxonomy): Eukaryota > Metazoa > Mollusca > Cephalopoda > Oegopsida > Thysanoteuthidae > Thysanoteuthis > Thysanoteuthis major. Next base: position 14,821,636 of record OY735222.1, read on the forward strand.
ACGACTTCTCTATTATGGTTGTCGCAAAACAGATATTTTCTGAGCTTGTTTAGTTCGTCATGCCATCTTTTTTGCCGGTCACACTTTCGCATATAATATCTATGGCTAAACATGGCTAACCCATTGCCATTTGAGTTTCCTAATGGTTTCTATGATATCTCTGACGCCTGATTGTTTTTCAATATTCTGAGCTATCTTATGATATCTCCAGGTAATGTTAAACATGAGTCTCTCTTGTGAACGTTGCATAGTTCTCAGTTTGAGGGTCAATGTTCTGGTTAGATTCTGTGTTCTAGCTCCATAGATGACCATCGGGATGATTCATTGGTTGTAGACTCTCCTTTCAAAAACTAACAGGGTTTTCTTGTTTCCTGAAGGTTGAGATTGTTCTATCGTAAACTTCTCAACCTAGAGTGATTTTCCGCTTGTTTTCCCCTTTCTCTAAGGAGTAGATAATGATTATTTATTCTCGGTATATCTAAGCGTCAATTCTCTCCAGCTCTACTTTAAAAGTTAGCATAATTCATAACATCAATGGTATAGGTTAGTAATTCATCTTGCTTTACTCACAGACAAAAAAAGAAAGCAGAGGGTACAGTCTGAGATCAGATTTGGATTAGGCCCTGAACAAGCTGTTATATTGAATGCACCAGAACGTTAAAACTAATGAGTTGTCAGAAACAAGGGCCTTTGTTTTACGTGCAAATTCACAGAGTGTTAAAGAATTATGCTTTCTGCTTTTTCCTATAGACTCATTGGGTTGCAACCACTCCACCTCGATGTCAGTAGCCAATAAGTTTTACGGGATGAAGTTGCTAGTCTCGTGCCCAACTCTCCTTCTTAACTCAGGTTTAATCAGCCAATTCCATTTAACGTGTAGATAAACGTTACACCCCTTCGCACCCGCTTTGAGGTTGCGTTAGAATAAGTGCAAGTCCGGTGTAACAAAAGGTGCGAAGGAAACGGCTTTGACGTGATGGTTTCAATGCAGGGTCCCCAAGTGAGGGGTAAAGCCATTAGAGAACTCAAAATGACAAACATTAAGAAAGGCACTCGTCCACCCTAGGTTTGAGAAATTTGATATTGTACTCATCAGGAGAACATTGGAAAGGGAGTTCATTCAAAATAGCAGCTGTTCTTGGGGAAAAAAGCTATTTATGTGGAACCCATGCAATAATTGTGTGCATGGCATATTTTCTTTTCTTTACCCTAACTAGATGGTTAATTGATTCTCAACAATAGTTACCGACATTTTCTAAATCAAATTATTACTATCTAATGGAAAGGTTTCCAGTAAAATGTAATTACATTTTGGGTGCCTTCAAGCAAGTATGGATTTGAAATGTGCAAGACTATTATGCATTAAAATAATAGTCATATTTGGGAGATATTACTGACACAAACTACACACACACACACACACACACACACATATATATATATATATATATGAGCGTTTATGTACATGCGTATATTAACACAACACATATTACCATTCTGACACACACACACACACACACACACACACACACACACACACATATATATATATATGTGTGTGTATGTGTATGTGTACTAGTATAATGAAGAGAAAGCAGGAGTACAAATAAGCGAAAGAAATTGTAATTTTTATCATTCCATATCATTGTGCTGAAAAACATGTTTCAGCAATGGGACATCATCAATTTGAGGTGAAAGGATATATATATATATATATATATATGTATATATATATTGAGAGAGAAAGAGAGAAAAGAGGTAGGAATGAAAAAGAAGCGAACACAAAACATTCTATGTTTAGAACAATAATAAGCTTGCATTATACACCCACCTCTCCAAAAATTGTTATTTGCAAAATTTCCGCATTTTCCCAGTTTGACGTTTGACAACGAGAGAAAAAAGTCTCTCAAAACACGTAACGAAAATATATGCGATCCAGTTTCAAAACTTTTGTGTTTCCATTGTGTCTATTACATTCACCACATGTATATCTATACAAAGTATCCGTTCCTTGGTTGCTGCAGCGGAAATTACATTTTTAGGTTTCTGACCAAAAGAAAAATTCCTCATCTTTTCTTTATACACCATTGTATAAGTCACTGCCGAGAGATTTAAATTGAAGAAAAAATAAAAGATAAAAACAACTCATATTTCTCAGAAAATATACTTTTCTTACTCCGTGAAGAACCAGTTGCAAATGGTTATCAATTTTTGATTAGTATTTTCCTTCATGTTCAATTCTTTGGTTTTTTTTTGTTAATTCAACTTATTCGAGTTTTCAATCTATAGCGATGACTGAACAGTATGAATCGGAAATAAAGGATCTCAGAGAGAATCAAACTCATAAAAAAATTGTAAGAATGATAATGTTGCTGAAAAACGTTTTTCTCATTTCAGATCTTTCAGCAACTCGTCCATAAATGGATTTTTTAAAGCATCTACAGCATTGATTGGTATCATTGACTGACATCCCTTGCTCAGGATTACAAATTTATAACTTACCGAGATGCGTCCCTGGCTAAGGTTTTAAGATGTTTTATACTAAATCTATATGTTTTGGGTTGTATTCAGATGTCAGAAGTTTTCTATTTCGATGATGAAAAAAAAAAAATGAAATAAATAATACTTTTGATGAATTGAGTAATATATCCCGAGAATAAATGTTGGAGATTAAATTCAGATAATACTAGCTTTGCAATGCCCATGATAGTGAAATGTGGCGGATCCTGGTGAAGGTCTTTGTCCAACGACGGACGTCAAAAGACTGATGATGATGATGATGATGATGACTCTGAAATTCAGATTTGAGGAATCTAGATGCTTCTAGATGTTTTTAGATGTTTTTGACTCAATTTTATTTCGGACTGAATGTGATCTCCCTGTTTGTGGATTATCACTGACGGAGCCCAATTCTCCGAAAGGCGCAAACAAACAACAAACCATGAACTCAGATTGCGGTGTTCGCACGTTCAAATAACAAGAATAAGCTGTTCAGATTGAAGTTAAAGTTATCCAAAGAAAAATTCTATCATTTTAGTTCGTTGTTCAGTATGTTTACTTTTCACAATGAACAATCAGGGGTTTCTTCATATAGCTAGAAAAAAATTGAAATAGAGAAAGTCATGATTTTAAAGACCTTCACGAGTTTTGCACCGTCTTATACGTACCTAATGTATCACTGTTTGATACTATTAGTTCCCAGCGCCATATTTCCAGAATTTTAAGAAATATTCACGAAAAGGGATTTATTTGGAAGAATTCTTTGTGTCTGCCTCTTTTAAAAAGATTTTTTAAAATCATGAATAGCTGGAAATGAGACAAATTGTTATTGTACAATGCTACAATGTCCTACTTACCCATTTGAATGACACATTTGAAGAAAAGAGCGTTCTTCCTATCAAATTAGTCAAACAGTGATTTTATTGCATTACAAAGTCGTCCTCAGTTACAAATACGATATAGCAAATGAAATTAGAATAGAAAGTTCTCCTATGTATTCTCCAGAACTGTCACTTTCAAACTATCATTTTTTTCTCTCTCCATGCAACAGTCATTGTCTGGTCAGTATTTCTAACAAGTTTGAGGTATCAAAAAGTCCTTAAAGAACAAAAGAGCAAACAAACAAAAGAAAAAAAAAGAATCGTTCTTTTTATGATGGAATATACAATTTATCTGAAAGGTACTGTAAGTTCATAAAAACTCGGAGAAAATAGTTTGATTACTGATTATTGATACGGTATATTTATACGATAACATATTTTGTCTAAGGTAGAAGAAAACAGCTGGAAACGTTTGTATCAAACTTCTATATTATCTACACACCTCGAGAACGTGTTTTTTGTATTATTCTCTCTCTCTTACACACTTACACACACACACATACATACATATATCCATACACACATATGCGTAAGTAAGTTATATTTATTCCCCTAGAAACGGGTGTGTTTAAGAAACACTCATAGCAGTTCATGTACACGAGTTGATATTACATGATATAACTCTAAGTACATTACACAAATATATGTGTCAATATATTTTACTACATACACATGCACACACATATATGTATATATGTATGAGCGTGTGTGTATATACACATATATCTATGTATATATCTTCACTTTAAGTTCAATTCAATACTGCAATTAGACGAATGTATATTCAAAACATCTATAGTTTTTTAATTGGTGACACATTGCGGTAATTAGTTCTATCTATCTATCTATCTATCTATTTATCTATCTATCTATCTATCTATCTATCTATCTATCTATCTATCTATCTATCTATTTGTTAACTAATTGTTTGAATTCATTGATGCTTACGTATCTCCGTCTTCTGTACGCGTTCGTACCCAATTATCATCTTCAGTGAAAAAACAAAATAAAATAGAAGCCAAGAGCCCACCCCTCACCAAGAAGACAAAAAAATAAAAAAAAATAAAACGAACACAAACAAACAAAACAAAACTAAAAGAACCCCTCCCATTCTGCGCTTTGGTTGTTACAACTTGAGGGAGAAATATTTTATTTGCTCTAGTTTTTCTCCTCGTTCCACTTTCGGCGTCTATTCAACCATTTCTCGTCCATAACCCAATCTAATATTAGCAGACAATAGCACTTGTTCAATCTATTTTATTGCATGGCGACTCATGCACTAAAATCGTTCTTGAATTCACTATTCTTGCTAAAGTGAATTTGTTATTCTTGCTAAAGTGAATTTTCTATTCCTGTCAGAGTGTATTGTTTTTGCTTTTGACTTTCCTGACGACAATAGTTGTCACGATAATGCAACTACTTCGAAATCTTCCTGAAATTTATTTTCTTCATCAATCGTCCGATTCATTTAGGTGGAGACAAATAACTAATAAACATCCTTAGCCATGAAAGATAGCGAAGGATTTTACCCCCTTTCCCAAATAAATATCTCTGTGTGTTTATAAACTTGTGTGTTCCAGCTCTCCTGGTCATATGTCATCGTTTTGTCTAAAGACTTGAATATCAGTATTTCATAAAAGCCCTTCTAAAATTTTCATTTTATCCTATTTTTTTGAAAAAAAAAAGTGTTTTTAAAGTTTGGGGGGACCTCATTCAGACGGGTTCATTTCGGTGGATTCTTTTTTGAATAACTAAAATTTTTGTTCAATTATTGACTTTGATGGCGAATTATCAATATTTCCATTATATGTAGTGATGATAATAACAATAATAATAATAATGATGATAATGATGATGATGATTATAATGATGACGATTATGATAATAATGATGATGATGATAATAATGATGATGATGATAATAATAATAATGGTGATGGGTTTTCTTTATGATTTTGACTGATTTTGAATTTTTTGACTTTGAAATGACCACTGTCAATTCAAAACACTATTTCTAGTCTTATCTCGGACCTGTAAACACTGTATGAGAGTAAGTGGAATTAAATTTACAATTAGATTTACGATTCTCCTCCTCCTGTCGAAATTAAGTAGTCTTATGCAAAACTAATGCTTTTTCATTTGAATACCCCCATCGTGTATGAATTGACCAAAGTCTCGAGAATGCCCACGTGAAGAAATAAAATAGAATAAGTAGTCCCCCATTAGCAAGTTGAATGGTCCTGGCTAGGAAGGACTCTTACTAAGTCAAAACTGAGAAAATTTAAGGGAGAGGAATGACCTTACTAGATGCACGTAATCAGCCTTAGAGGTAAAGCTTAGTACCTTAGGTATTAATTAGGTGGTGAAGGACAAATACTTCACCACACAGATGTTTTTGTACACCCATATGGCTCTTCCTAGTGAGGATATACCTTGGGTGCTAAGAGCCGGTGGGGCTCTGAGGTTATTACTGAACCACACAAGTCTTAACCAACTCACGAAGGTGTGGTACTACCGTAAAGAACCAAAAAACTCAATCATGACAGTACAACCAGATCAATTTACCGCAAAAAATTGGGCACAGATCCAACATTTGAGTGTCAAAACCGGCAGGTGATCTCTTGTTGGCCATCAAGAGTGACCAGGTCGTCGTCGTGTGACTGCTGGCCAAAACTCCGGCTCGCGTACCCTTAATGGCCTTCAGGAGGGACACAGTCGTTACTTAGCTACTGTTGGCCAAAACCCATATCCCACTAACAACACACAGGAAGGGCACAGCCACCACCGAGTGGCTGCTACGAAGAACAAGAGGAAGAGATGGTCAAAAGAAATGAACAGACAAGTAATGTATTGCTACTTCAAAAGCAAACCTTCGGTGCGATGTTATAGGGAGTGCATGATCAAAATATGGGGAAAAAATCCGCTGAGGAGGTATAAAGTCAACGCCTGGCTGACCAAGTAAAACAAACTCTAAAAAACAAATGGCTCTCCGAGACTGAACTACAAGAAATCTGCGATAATATAAAAAAGGAAGAAGATGACACACCCGAAGAAAGACCTTCCAGTACAACAAACTCAAATGACAAAACTGAAGGAACCCCAAACAAAATCCCCCAAGAAAGGTGCACACCAGAGAGAGACGACCAAATCCCATCGGAAAAAAAAACAAAGATACTAACTTTGGAAAAAATCATTCAAGAAGAAAAAACGATGCTCCCCACAAGGACAGAAAGAAACTCAGAGAAGTGACCGAACATGTCAACTGCCTCTTACAACATATTGAAACGAACAGCTTTTTAGAACTCAGCAACCTAATCTACACAGGAGCAAAAATGGTAACACAACGTTTCACAACACAAGAAAGAGACCCAAATAATAATAATAGGAAGGAAAAACCCAACTGGGAAAGAAGATTAGAAAGACAGATCTCACACCTCCAGAGGTGAAGTACTACTGAGAAATGCACCACAAAGAAACAGACCACGAATAAGACTGTGGAACAAATACAAGATAACAAAAAAGTATCCACGCTTCAATACAAGAGATACATCAGAGGAGATTAGCCAAGGAGACAAGGCTGAAAAGATACAGGCAAATAACTGCCCAATACACACAAAAGTACACATTCCAAAACAACTAGAGAAAGTTTTACTAAGACCTGAACAGAGGTCGACCTCTGTGCAAGTTTTGAAATAAAGGGATCTCAACTTGAAATTTTTGATCACCAAGTATTACTCTCCGTTCGTTAATAGCATTGTGTCGAAGTTTGAATTTTGTATTCAAGGTAGCCTCAAATCCTAGCTTGATGTTATGCAAGTGTAAAATCAATTTGTATTTGCCAAAAATCCATATTAAACATTAATTGAGTGAAATGAAAATATTCATCAAATAATCAACAAATCATCATAAACAAAAAGTTCTCGCATTCTCCTAAAACATATATCAAATATTGATGGAATGAAATGAAAATTCTGAACGAAAAATCAATGAATAATAAATCTTTGAGAAATGCAATATACACTAAAACATAAATTATGGTAAAACTTCTGAGCTAAAAGCAAAATTTCAAGTTCATGTTTGCCCGCGTAATATATGTGTACTTCGATCCAATTTAAGAAAACCCACACGTTGTCAACAAGAGATACAAGAATATATATATATATGAGAAAGAAATGACAATATCAGAAGACTTACCGTACAAATGATCCTTTCATTTCGGCGTTTCGCCCGACTAGGCTTTATCAAGAAATAAGTAGGTTTTTAACACGATTTTATATAACTGGTCTATGACTTGTAGTAGGTTGGGTAGAAGTTAATCAATAGGTTTGCTGAGCAGAGATACATGCCCTGTTCCTAGGGATATCAACTTCCACGTTTGGGAGATCATAAACGAGTGCATGTCTTTCAGCTGTTGACTTTTGATATCAGTGACTGTGTGAATGAGTTAATTACGATTTGAGTGTTGGATAATTTAAGACAAACCGAATTTATTCCTTTTGGATAGGGTTAGTGATATTGTGAGGCCCATGTGGCGTGCTAAATGGGAGATGTTTGATGTCGATCGATTAAAGTTGGTTGCAATGATCGGAGATTAGGGAGGTTTATATGATTTATAAGAGCCAGTGGCGTGATGAGATATTTGTTGGATGTTGTTGACTGTGTACGTGTGTTGTGATTCTGAGCAGAGGGAGGTCTATAAATTTGTAGAATATACGTGTGTGTGTGTGTGTGTTCCTGTGCGTATGTGTGTGTGTTAGTGCTAGAAAAATGGATAAAGGATATTTGCTTAAGCGATAGGGGATCGACGAGGTTTGGTGAATGGGCCAATATTATGTTAAGTAATTTGAATTGTTTGATAATGAGCCTTGCTATATGTAGACCAATGCTGAGTCATCCAGGTCTCTGAACAACAGTATTACTTTGGGGGTATGATTGCCGATCCGATGAATTTCCTCCTGTGTTTGTGCTGTTCATCTTTTTTATATTGCAGGTTTGTCGTAAGTGGAAATTGTGGCCTCGTGTGTTTTTATTCGTTTTGATAAATACTTTTAGAACTCTGATGAATTTCCTGATTTTCTGATTGGTAGACTGGATTGGTCTTTGGTTGCATAGGATTGATCTACTGTTTGAACTGGATGAGCTATACTTCAGCAAGTCCGACCCTAGTTAACGACAATACGGCAGCCGTTAAAGGTTCCAAGTTCCCCGGATGCCTGTCATGTATCAGAGACAGAAGGACTCTCAAAATACATGCAACATGAATGGGAAAGATGATTGAATTTAACAGGATAAAAATGGTCAAAATTATAAAATAATACCTGATGTGAAGTAAGCTTTTTCAGGAACATCTCCGGCTCAAATATTTTCTGTAGTAGTGAAACCAAAAAGAATTTAGAACTCTTTTCTTTTACTTGATTATTATACCATATCCTCCATCCATATGTATTCATTTTTCTCACTTCAAAGTATTTGTAAATAAGGGAATACTATGTATTGAAATGCACCGAAGTTCAACTTGTCCGAGACACCAGTAACCTTCGGATTGTTCCTGCCTGAGAGGAATAGGAGAGGTGAGACAGCTTATAAACGTAGATATCATCGACAAATAATTATCGAGTTTGGCGCAGGGCTCAAATAACTCTTCGTGAGTTGAATGGCTTTTATTAAAAGCTCCAATTCATTGTCTGTAGTCCGTGTTCAATTTCCCGAAGCGAATCAAACGCTCAATAATTACCCCAAACCGAATTCAAAACTAGACAGAGATTCCATTCATGGATAAGCTGAATGCAATAAAAATATTGAACCTGCTTCTCATTGTAATATATTGCATTGCTATCTAACGTAATGACCATTTACATAGACGGTCAAGTGTCATGATTTCGGCTTTCGGCGACAGATCTTCAGCCAGTATTCTTTCCTAATCATAGATTTGAAAATATGTGCTTCTACAGGGTTAATGTTCCGTTCTCATATTGTTAGGAAACGAAGGACTACAGCAGTGGTCAAAAGTGATACCCAACTTGGAAATTTTGACAACCAGATCGTTATTTGTACATATACTGAATGATTGTATGTATATTCTGTGGAATTGTGATTGGAGTGTAAAAATAACATAGGAGCCCAGTGTTTTAATTGTTGTATGGATAAGGTAAGAAAATGTGCCGGGTTGTGTGCACTTCAATTTGGTCAAGCTGTTGTTCAAAACACGCACCATTGTGCCGGATCAGTGACATGACCATGTTAAAGAGGGATAAAGGAAGGACATAGGGCAGGAAGGGTGGTATATTGCCTTTCGATATCGTGACACGATGAATCTCAATCAGAATTCGATCTCGGCGAGTCTCTTCGATTTCCTAAGTTCATAAATGGCAAATTGTTTATATATTATTTGTATTTATATGCAAGTCTAAGTCCTTATTCTGTAAAAGCCCGATATACGATTATGGACAACAGTTCTTATTTTTCTTCATTCAAGATTTTGTATTCAACTTTACGCTCAATTTTGATTTCAATTCCATCAGAGAATACGCTGAGGGAGACATTTATTACAATCACGGATAATCTTATCAAACGGTTACTGCTATCAAATTCAGTTTCGGTCCCCAAAACTATCCGTTGTGTAAAACCTTTTAAAACAATGAATCTAATAAAGCGATGAATGTATATCAATGGATGTAAATTCTTCCAATTTCATGTCATTTGCTTAATGTTATTAGCTGGTTATTGTTATCTAAAAGACCCTGGCACAAAGTAATTTCAATAAAAGGCTTCCATCGTATTGAATTTTTCACCTACATTACGATATTTTTAACCGAAAATTACTGTATGTCAATCATACAAAACTACACATCTTCTGCAAAGTCACGATGGATTTGTAGTTTTTATTGAACCATTCAAATGAATAGAAAACAAAAACAAAAACAAAAAAAACAGGTCCGGTTAATCAATCAATAGACACCGTCACGAGATGAACCTCCTTTTGGTAACATACTGTGTCGGGGGTGATGATTGAAATAACTGGTAAAAAAGGGTGATCAATGAAATCTCTACTTCTATTTCTCCCGCCTTTTGTTGGGCAGTGACCCTTAAAAATGTCTGAATTTTTCAAAAAGTAATTATGGATGCAGCCGGGCACAAAATAAGAGATCAGTTTAGCATAACCTAAAAACCTATGTAGGAAGGGGAAACAAAAAACGTTTTTCCAAGACAATAAATGTTTAGATTTTCAAACTCTTGCTCCAATGGTACGATCCGTACGTGCAATGCATACATGTATACATAAACAGCCAGCCAGCCAGCCAGCCAGCCAGACCAACTTGAAAACTGAAGAAACCTATGTTGACGGTTTTAGTGACCATTTGGTTGGCGGTTTCTAAAGAAAAAAACAAAAAAAAAACAAGACAAAAAAAAAAAAACGCACCAAAGGTAGAAGGAAATTCTCGGTTAAATTTCGAATCAGAAATGAAAACGAATCAGCCATCTTTGGGAGATAAATTGCATTCAATCCTCGAGAGCAAGTAATTTCGGTTTCATTGCAGCTCATCTTTCAGTCCTCCCAAACATTGATGCCCTCGAGATGGAGATATCGAATTTACATTTAAGTAAGGGAAATAAAGCAGAAATAATGATTAACAATGACTTCTAATTTAATTAACCCGCTGCCGTAATGATTTAATCTTCTTGACAAGTCTTCAATGACTTTTAAATTATACAACGTTGTGGAAATGTTTAAATCTTTCTGCTGTGTATACTGAGTATCAGTATAGTAACGACTTTTCCCCTTTTCTGATCCAACAGTTTATTTGATTTGTCCATCTGGATTCACGTTATTTTTGCTTTTTACTCTTTCTCCTTGGATATCTTTTCCTTCACTCTTCTATTGTATGTATTATGATATGTTTTTCAACGTGTATCTTAAAACTTTTACATCTTTTCTTTATTTCCTTCTTTTCATATTTCTTTCTTTCGTTTCGGAATTCTCATATTTCTGTCTTTCTTGTCTCCACCTTTCTTCTCTCCTTTCTTTCTTTCCTTTTCTGATAGTCTAATATTTCTTTTTCTCCTTTCTTTTACTTTCCGTGTTCTCATGTTTCTTCTTTCCAATCTCTTTCTTTCTTCTTTCTTTCTTTATCATTTGATGTTCATTTCTTCCTGACCCAAGTTTCCCTTCTCTTTTTTTCTCTCTCTCTCTATACTGGGATTGACTTCGTTTTCCGATTGTAACTAGAGCAACAAGAACAATTCTCGTCAAATTTAGTGGAATAAAATTCAACATCCCCCCCCACCGTGATTTGAAATCATGACCAAGTGATTAGTAGTTGGTTCTCTTGCTGACTGATCCAAACTGACAAGTCTTGAAAAGATAATAAAAATTATCTTCCAGGTACGTAAGTTCTCATTTCTTTCTCATAAATAAATACATTTTTACTAAAAAAAAAATTCCATGATTTCTTTTATTCATTATATATTCAATAAATAGTTGCAATGATCATCTCCTGTCGGAAGAGAAGCCAAGCCTGTTTTTGCATTATTCTCATTTCCTTTCTCTTTATCTCCCATTCATTTCAAGTTTTTACACTCTTAATTTCCTCTTGCTTTATTTTTCATATCTTTCCAATTGTTCATTTTCGCCCACCGTTTTTCTCTCTCTCTATTTCACTCCTACATCAGTCTTCTCTCTAAATCCTTCTTCATCACTCTCTTCTCTTATCTCATTATCATCTCTATCCCCTCAGTCATTTTTCCTTTCTCTCATTATTTCCTCACTTCTCTCTTAACTCGTCATCTTTTCTCTTAACTCATTCTCTTCTCTCACTATTTCTCAATATCTATTCACGTTGATTGATACGTTTCTACATTTTAGTTTATTGCACCCACATTAAGATGTCGGGATAATGCATCATACTAGAAATAGATTAAATTTAGTTTTAAAAAATCAGCTGTCCATATTTAATTCATATGAATTTCAATATATGCTACCATAAACAGTATCAGTAACCTGACGTTGGTAATCTTATTAAAGTTTAAAAAACAAGTCAATATGAATTTATAACATTTTTGAAATGCATAAAACACTTGCAAAATATTTAACGGAAGCTATTGGAATGGAGAGACCACAAGACAGCACAGTAGATCTGGGAAAAGACAAGAGTCAGAGACATCATAGAATCCATGAAAAAGCTTAAATGGCAGTGGGCTGGCCATGTTGCACGAATGGCGGACAACCGACATGGTTCCCCCAGGATCACATGCAGAACCGAGGCCGGCAGAATATTAGATGGAGAGACGAGCTAGACAAATTCAGAGAGTACTGGCTCTGCGACGCCCATGATAGAGAAGTGTGGCGAATCCTAGGGAAGGTCTATGTCCAACGATGGATGTTGAAAGACTGATGATGATGATGATGATGATGATGATTGGATCGTATCAAAAGCCTAACTGTTTTTTTTTTAATTGTGAGTAAGGCAAGCGAAGGTATGGAGAACACAAATTTTCCCTTTCGATGGAAATTATCTGCTTCCTGATGACTCTTACATATCCTAAACTATTAATCTATCCATAGATAACTTGAGAAATCCCGTTATTTTTACGGGTACTATGCTAGTATTTCTTATAATTCTCTCATACTAATATCCCTGTGCCCAACATCTACACAATCATGGATTCCTCCCAAATTGTAATTCATGTTGACTGATTCTCACCAAAATGTTGGTACCTTAGTTTCCTTGTTCCGTATTTATAACATTCTTTTCTTATAACATAATTATGTTATGACCGATCCTAATTGCACAGTGGAAGAGTGTTCGCTCCCGGTTCGGTAGGCCGTGCTTCAATCTATCGCCAAGTCATATTGAGTACTTTACGAATGGTGCTCAATGCATCTCTATCGAAGACTCATAACAAGTACTAAGATTTATGGCCAAATCACTTTGGATATACCGGTTCTCATAAGATCACCCAAGTTAAGCAACGTCGAGCCTGGGCAGTTCCTGAATGAGTGGTCATTGGATAATGCAAGGTACCTAAAGCAGAACAAAGTTTTGGCGAGCCTGGAAGTGGATCTCATTAACATTTGCCTGCGAGTATCAAACCAATTGACACACTCATTGTGAGCATAAACGGAGAACAATTATACATACAAACATACATAAATACATTATGTAACTTCGCACTAAACTTGTCTGGTAACACTGTTTGAGCTAAGTGACTAACATCTCAAGTGTTTCAACACTTTTGAAAGAATTATCTTTGTGTTCGTTAGTGTATTGATTGATGTCCTTAAAATGAATTCCAGATAGTGGCCAAAGATTCGACTGTTTCCTTCCTAATCACGTATTCCTTTAGATGTTATAATTTCATCAGTAATAATTCAGTTAGAATCAGTGGGTGATAAACTGATTTTGTGTCTCGTAAAGCAGAATTGCGACCAAATAAGCCTGTCAAACGATAATGCTAAGATTTTATCGTTGCTCCAAATTTTGCATTTTATTTCCTACTGAATTTTCTAATCAATCGACAAATAAGAAACTGAATTAATTTTTTTTCCTCCCAAGTTTATTTACCCATAAGCAATGATTTAAATCTTGCATTCTGCATCCTTCTTAATCACCCTGTGTTCTGTGTGCGTTCTTATGTCCCTACCAACAGTGAAAAGCCACTTTGCATCCTGATGCTTATCGATTGTAAATGTTTTTGTCTCGTATCTTCTTAATCGAAGAACTGGCAACTTCTGAGATAGATCACTGCACTCTCCAATCACTCGTTTCTTTGATCATTGGAATCTCCCAATGGAAGTGTGCCACGTAGCGGCGCTACAGTGTTACAAATCTTTTTTCATACCCTGACAGGAAACAGCGAAGCTTAGATAAATTACTGTAATGAAATAAATAGAAGCAGCTACTGAGAATTCATTGAAAGTGAAAATGATCAGTATTCAATAATAAGACGATTGTGACTGATTTTAAGAATTTACAACGAAAGATTATTAATTTAGATGGTGACAAACAAAAAGACACTATACAATATTCGGGATGGATGATAATTACCCCCCTATTAGAAATTCTATGTAACTTTTGTAAATATTGCTCTATTCCCGTGACAAAAATTTGTATTTTGGTCCTCAAAGTCGTATTATTTAATACATAATTTTTAATTTAAGATATTAGGAAAGAAGGTGGTCTAAAATCTCCTCCCTGTATTCATAACTTCTTTCCCCTCCATCTCTGTCATCTCTGTTCCCCTCTCTCTCTCTATTATCTCTTTCTCCCTTTTTTTCCTCCTTTCATCCTCTCTTTCGTCTCTTCTCTTTTCATTTTCTCTATCCCTTTTTCTCTCTCTCTTTCTGAAAATACTATTGACCAATAACAATAAAGTTATTAGATTTGAGCGAAAGTAATTGCAGTTTTTCATAAAATTTAAAGCAGCATATCTCAGCATAAAATCAATATTGTTAATCAAAATGAGAATCTTCAGAATAGAACAATTTTCTTTCTCAACTGCAAACAGGTCCATTTCTTCTGGATGCATGGAATTCTGAGATTCTTGACCCAATAAATTCTTCGAGGTGTTTTGAGCTGCTGTCTAGTTGATGAAAACATTTCTCTGAAGGATGTGATCGAAATACTTGAAAAAGCGGTAGTCAGTCGAAGAGAAGTCTGGTGAGTAAGCAGGGTGAGGTAGAGTTTCGTAGCCTAGTTGGTTCAATTTCTGCCGGGCCATTTACACGACATGTCGAGCTTTTCTTTTGCTTTTCCAACGTGGTGCAAATGTTAAACAACTGTTGAATGGTCAACGGTTCGTTCCTTTACCACCTCTCGAGTTGCTTTTGCATGCATCCGCCCCGATAATGAATATCCTCAATTACAGAGGGACGGCCACATCATCAAAGCTCTCGTGTCTGCTGAGCTGCATTTCCGTTGACGGCCCCTGGCCAGTTACTTGGTTGATAATGCGAGTAGTTTCCTCTAATATACATTTAATTTTGATTGCATGCAATAAAATTGCTCGAATTAACTTCTTCCCATCTTTGATTCGATGGACTCGAATAGACCGGGATAAATGGTGGAAAGAGAATAGTGAAAAATAAATAGAGAAAAGTAAGAGAGAATGAATAAAGTTTCTTTTTACCAGTCCTGCATATTAGATAAGACAATACTGTGAATCGAGATCGTACCTAAACGTCGCAGACTGGAGACTCCAGAACAAAAGCAATGCTGTCTCGACGCCGATGGGATTCGCAAAGCAAGTTGTCGACAACAAAAGACACCAAAGCAAATACATAAACGAATTGGAGAAAATAGAATACGCAAAGCTAATTGTGTAAAGTCACAGAATAAAATAAATTATGCCATTTTCGATGAACCCTTGGAAGCTGCTACTTTTAAATTTTGTTAGAGTGATTCATTTCAGGTTTGCTAAATATAGACGATTTCTACAACTCGCAGACATAAACGGCAATCATTTTGACAATCCCATTCACTATTGCTCTATCCCCAAGATACAAATTTTATTCTG
>OY735222.1:14842527-14870027 GCA_963457665.1 Thysanoteuthis rhombus
CAGGCTGCAGATTGGTACCGAGCTGTGGGCCGGCATCGGGCTGTTAAGCACGCGTTACCGGAGCTTCAACTTTTCTCCACTCATTTTCTTGGATCTTGGCGTTTGCGAGATAAACCCTTTTAAAGGCGAAACAGTGTGCATAAGCCAATTATAAGTGACATAGTTGACTTAGCACCTATATCCCAGCCGTGATTGACATTGCCCTGTTGGCTGGTCAGCAAGAATATTGCCAATATCAAACCTGCCCGTGGTACAAAAAGTGTACGTGAATCCTGCAATAGATCATAGGATAAATTGAACTGATTCAATGAAACCAACGCATCTCTACGCCTATTTGCCTAACCAGAGAGAGAATGATATCACGCAAACGATATCAATCTCAATTGGTCATCATCAATGAATTTACAATTGATGGATTTACAAACGGGTTGAAAGATCGTGCCACATCATTTCTTGTAAGCGTCGCTACCTGTGTAAATAAACAGTTACAAATTTTCCCTCTATACAAAAGTATAGCTTCTCCATTAAAACCTCTCTCTACAGTATAGCGAAGAAGAAATTATCATTACAGCCAAAAAATGTTGGATATGTGACAATTTTCATTGAGTGGCTATATATGAATTTGCAATGAATTTGCAAAAATATGCAATTACATTAATACATTTCTAATTGGTAATGTTTCAAAGCATTTCCAGACCCCCAAAATGGCGATGATAGTATGTTAGGCTGACTAATTGAAGGAGTCTGGGGGTTTTGGGGGATAGTGGAAAAAGGTGTGTAGTTCAAAACTAAGCTGAATACTAAAAAAAAAACCCCGTAAAAGTGGCGTAAAGCGAGCTTTCCAAAAGTGGAGAATATCCGTGATAGCTTCTAACACACTGCATTTAGATTATATTGTGAATGCTCGGTCGAAGTACCAGCAACTGTTTCGACCACTGTGTATGCCTATGGAAAGATCGAATACTTGATGATTAATATTTATTCATACTTGCTATCACACGCTCGAGAAGGAACTCATGCATACACACAATAACAAGTAAATATATATCGAAGTACATATATATATATATATATATATATATATATATATATATACATATATATATATATATACACTTATTGGCTCCTATAAAGTAGGAAGTGGATTCATGCCCATCCTTTAGGCATTAATGCAAAGTGAAAATAACTATCCATGGCCAAGATTTGAACTTTGTCAACTGCTCACGTTTTTTGCACCGGCAAACATTACACCACCGCTATGTGTCTATGAACACAAATCAATTCATTCTTTTCTGTACACACACACACACACACACACACACATACACACACACACGCACACACACATATATGTATATATATGTATGTATATATATATATATATATATATATATATATATATATATATATATAAAATTTTCATACGGTCTGACAATTGCATCCACTGGAATGAAACTCAGAGTCACCGATAGGTACTGAATTTCCTATGTACACCTCTTTACGTATGCTCCATCCCTTCATTCATAGATAAGTCAAGCCTCAAAAATCAACATAACTTATACATACATACATATATATATATATATATATATATATATATATATATATATATATATATATATACACACATATATATATATATATATATATATATATATATATATATATATATATATGAGCTGCTACCTAAAAGATTGGGTAATTTGAACAAATTGATTTGTCCCTTCATCTGTCAAGTTGTCAAGAGGAAGTGTGAAATCTCTCGTCGGATGTTTCACACATCTCTCGAGATTGCCCCATCGGGAAACAACGAACCTCATTTCCTAAAACTTTTTCTCTCCTGAAGGAAGCCATTTCACGCCATGATTTCCTCATCTGACCATTACCGTCAATAATTCTCCATTAAGAACAAGTTTGGGCCTCCCAGAAGATTTATCATTTGTATCCATATTTCTTGACCCGAGCATATTGAACCGATTTCGAACAGTTGTTACTGGAATCATGTTCACTCAAAATACTATGTCCACGTTATCAGCAGCTTGAGCTGCATTATGTCCTAATTTAGAATCTTACTTTAGAATTATTCTAATACTATCATTGTATTTCTTGGGTACTCACCATCGCTACTAGGGGCTCAAAAACCTCCAATACTAATGGCGAGAATCCACCCCACATCCTCAAGTGAGGGGCTGAACAGAGGGCTGTATATGCCTGGGTGCTTTTAACCATACGACTACGGGAAATTTAAAAGCCAGTCAAAATCGATGGATAAAAAATATTGCAATACTTCATCCAAGAAAATTTTTGGAGAAAAAAATTACGACATCGTTGTATAAAAAAGGATTTAATTTAGTGGCAGTGATCTTTGACGGACAGTAAAAAATAATTGAGCAAATCTCATTGAAGTGAATTATTCAATCTTTGGTTTGGTTCAACACATAATGGTTGACCATATTTGAGCTTTTGGTTTTGTTTTGTCTTCCTGAAATGGTACTGCCGAAAAAAGGGAAAGAATTGGACTCCAATACAAAATAAAAGACGACAAAAACCTGTAAGAAACAGAACTACTTTTTCTCGATTACGCTTTAGATAATTATCCTTCAGCTGACGGAGCGACCCTGGCCCACTGAACCGTAAATTAGTAAAATCCATTTGTGCCTGGTCAGGTTTTTACGCATTTTGGTGTCCTGATTTTTGCATTTCCCTCAGCTTATTGCTCGTATATCACTTTTATTGCAAGTAAACAACACAAGGATTACTTGTACCGTGATTGATTTGTGCTGCTCCAACCTCCCTAAGTTTGTGGATGCACTGACTGTACTGGAAGTCAGAAGTCGAAATCTGGCCTCTATCAAACCATGTATAGCAATGTAAAACACCAATTCATGGCGAAATAAATTGCCAATCTAATAACATGGATAGTAAAGAAAACTTAATTAATTCCTGACATAGGGCATGAATGCCAAATGCAATCAATAGTTGGGCAGCTTAGCCAAACACGTTTGCATTTTGCGATAAAAGCATATGATTTGGTCCCTTTAAGGATGAAGGTTATTGAACCATCGCAATTTTCAATATATTGTCTATTTAAAAATGGCAGTCAGCGGCAACTGTTTTCAGATCGATTGGCTTATCAGATAGATATATTATGAAATTATGAACATACTTATTTGAATTCATTAAACATAGATACACAATATGGACGAATGTAATGTGATGTTATCATTTGCAAATGCACTTGATGTTATCGCTTGCGTTGTTGAAAGAAACTGAATCGTACACAAAAATAAGATAGGTGAGTGATAATGAATATGCAAGCACAGAAACTTTTAACAAAGGTATTTATCTTGCAAACCATTGACTGTAATCTCAGTGATAGCGCTCAGTTTCTTTTCTGAAGTTCTTAGGTTTAGTGTATTCTTCATTCCACACGCATTCATTTTTGGACTATTTTCCTTATCTTTGTTGGTTTTTTTGCACAATATTGCTGAAGACAACGGTCAGCAAATTAACATTGTAATGTGCAACGTGTCCGTTCGTCATTCACACTAAAAAAATAATGCTAAAGAATTTTTGGCGGATGAGATGTTCAGAGATTAAAAGAGAAACACAAAGACCACGAAGGTAGGGAACAGAGAGATAGAAGCATGGCTTGAGGACATTAACGGTAGCAGGTGAAACGAAAAATATTCGCTAAAGAGGAACGGTCGAACCCGGTCTTCAATAAAGAAAATAAAGGTGAGAAAGCAAAATGAAGAGGAATTCAACCAGGGTCTGCGGGCGGATGATTTGTGTAAGAGCCGGGTATAGTCACCTTTGACAAATCAAAAAGTTTTTTTGTTTTTTTTCTGATGTTACAGTGCTTTAGATTTTCTACCCAGATATAACCGTTACCAAAGTAATAGGTAGTTCATTAATGTCTCTAATAAAGGCCTAATTTGAATAAGATGAATGAAAGCATCTATTTTTATTTGACAAATAGCAAAATACCATGAAAATGATTGATGGGGATCTAGATGGAATTGGATCATTTTTTAAAATTTATTTCACACCAGAATGCTGTTTTTTCTTAGTTCGGAATAGAAGTTGAACAGCGCTGACTCAAGTTTTTTGAAAATGATTCAAAACGAACACAAGGAATTCCATGAAAAAAATTGTACAATAATCCCCTGCCCTGTAATTTTTTTTAAAAGAAAATGTTTGAGTTTACATGAGTTTACATGCAGACTTGCAAGGTTCTTGGCCAAATGGTGCGTGCGGTATCGCTGCCACAGCGGAAACATCTGAGTGAGAATGGAACTATACTTTAGTACGGTGGCTGATATTTGGTTGGGTCGGTGATCGTGGCTATGATGATTTAATATAATGATTTGTATCTGATTCAATTATCTCCTTCAGGAATCAACTGACTTAGATAAATATGCACAAATATGATGCATAAGAACGCTTTGAAGTATGCTACGGAACGCCAATGATTGGACAACATATTAGAAAAAAATGAACCATTCAGTCATGGGAAATTGAATCTGAGTAGAAAATGATTTATGAGTAATTTGATTAATTAGGCGCGATAATTCAGGCTTCCATATTGTCAAAATGCACATTTTCAAAATGCGCATTAAGACTCTAACAGATCCTCCCCCTCTCTCTCTGTCCCCCTCTCTCTCAATATATATATATATATATATATATATATATATATATTGAGAGGGGGAAAGAAGGGTAAGGAGAGAACGATATGGGAAATAAGAGAAAGTGGGAGAGAGAGAGAGAAATTGAAGGATAATGATATATATATATATATATATATATATATATACATATATACATGTACTTATACATATATATATATATATATATATAGAGAGAGAGAGAGAGAGAGAGAGAGAAAGAGAGAGAGAGAGAGAGAGAGAGGAGGGGGTTAGAATTGCCAAATTAGTTTCCAAGATAACAAAGGGAGCATTAATGTTAGGTTTTAGATTTCCTTTTGCAAGCAATAAAAAGGAGAGAAAAAGAGAAGGATATTTATGTATGATACAAATCAGGAATACAATACAGAATGATATAATACAATATCCGGTGTGTAATGATTTTATTTCATAAAGTGCTCTATACATTAAAGAATAAATATCAATTCGACTTAGAGTAGAGCTTAAAATATGATTCTCTACACAGGATAGAATTTGCTACACAAACAAGTTTATGTTTCTGCCTTGTTTGGATTTCTTCAGGCGAATGTATCGATTTATTTTAGATCCCTATTCAGGGCTTTTTTCAGGGGGAGGGTCTATCATTATAAGGTATAAAATAATAATAGTGTTAACAGTAATGCTGCTAATACTATTGCTAGTAATAACGAGGCGAATAAGATAGCTATAGTGGTTAATATTATAGTATAGTATACCAATATATGGGATGTTAGATTTTGTCTTTTTGATGGGAATTCTGAGCTATGCCAGCACTTGAATATTACTTCATTTTTTCTATTCAATAACCCTGTTTTTAATCTTTTCCTGAAATATTGGCAGAAGTGACAACTTCAAATTTCTTTTTTTTGACATGGGATACCTCTGTTGTGACTTATGTTTGTTTCTTCCAACATTTTCCATTTTACTGTGAATGTGAGGTTGTTATCAGTTAGTCTCCAAGAATATATCGACAGTGATGTATTGTTTTTGTATTTTTCGTTTGTAAATGATGATATATGGTTGGCTAATCTTAGTTTAAAGGGTGTTTTTGATATTTCTACAGAATATTTCACTTCTAAGGGTTTTTCTTCGGTTGATATTTCAGCTTGGTATATAATATTCGATTTGAAACATTTGTTTTGCAGGGGGCATGCGTTTCTGTTTGTGCAATTGCAATTGGGTTTATCTATGCTTTCTCTATAAGTATTATTCCTAATTACTTTGATATTAATTTTGTCATGAACTTCTTAAAATTATCTGTGCAACTATAGCTAAATTTCAGTTTGTTTCTGTTAAATATCTTACATTGAGGGTTGCTTGGGTGGAAGTTTTTTTTTTTATTGATTGGAGGAATATTTTTCCAGAGTTGATTTTTACTTAAATATATATCAGATGATTTTCCAACCTTGACTTTCTTTGATGTTAGTATGTTTTACTCTATTGGATTTTATTTTTTCATCTTTTAAAGGTCAGTAGAACCACAGTCCTTTAGGGCTTTAGAATTATTCATTTTCAACATCCTTGAATATTGTTCCATTTGAGGAGTTGTATATTACCCTTGTGTCTATTGATTTGGGGATCCTCTCGATGATTTTGTTTGGGTAGTTAGATCTTGTGTTAATATATGAAATAACAGAATTCTCTTTTCTATGTGGTTTATGGGTGTTATTATTGAAATCAAATGTAGCATGTAAAAAATGTAAAATATTCACGTTGGCCTTAATTTCACCTTTCAACTTCAATTTTTTAATTTCTTTTACAGTGTATTTTTTTTTTAAATTCGCATTTCGTTCGTTGCTATTTTCTAAAACTAGTCGGCTATCGGGCCTATATTTTTAGCGTTTAGTTTCCTGGTGAGGTTATATAAAATATACTAACTGATCAGGTCCAACATCTCGGCTGAATCAAGACTAGCCATAGATACATAAAAACTGCAGACGTCATTTTTTTTAGCCCATTGCTCTTGGTTATTAAACAGTATCGTCCGTCTACAATGTTTGATTATTTCTGTTTCTGATATTGATGCTGGTATAAATCTTTACAGATTCACTTAAAAATATGTTTAGTATTAAAAGTTGTAAAAATTTCTTGCATATATATATATATATCTATATCTATATATATATGTGTGTGTGTGTGTATACTGTTGTGTGCAGTTTTCAATTTGCTAAATGCAAACACAGACGTGCGTACACATGCACATGTATGCACACACAAGCATGCACACAAATGCGAACTTGAACTCTTACTTTCTGTATGATATATATGTATACATACTAGTTGTAAAGCACCCGATGTCTTAAAAAACAGGGCTTAATATCAATAATGATAGAGCTATATACATATATATAAATAGAATTATAGAGAACCATTCCCAAACTAATATGTTTCGTACTTTATTGATCAACTGAACAAACTGAGTTTTCAAACAAAATTTGTTTTATATATATATATATATATATATATATATATATATATATATATATATATATATATATATATATAAAAAGAAAATTTATGTGCGCATTTTATTAGAAATTGTTCACTCGAGCACCGATGTTGGCCTAGTTTTTCCCCTCATCGCTGATTTATGCCACGGAATACATCACAACTAAAAAAAGAAGGTTATAAAAAGGTTTTGATGAAAGTAAAAACAAATAAAGAGAAATTAAGGTGATGAAGGAGAAAATAAAAGAAAAAAATACAGCAAAAGATAAAGAGAAAATGGAATGATCAAGAGAGATCAAACAACTCTCCTTTCTTTCCCCTTTTTCTCTCTCTCTCTCTCTCTCTCTCTCTCTCTCTCTCATTTTATGTGTATGTGTAAAAAATAAGTGTGAAATAAGTACAAGCAACGCTGGTTAGGGATTATTTTATGTTTGATAACTTGGATATTCAGTGTGTTCATTGTTGTATTTCTGAGCTCAGCAATCTTCAGTCCTTCTTCCTTCTCTTTCTCTCTCTCTCGATACATATATATATATATATATCTTATTCCCCATCCCTCTTCCATATATTCCTGTCTGCTCATATCTGCCTCTGTACAAGATTTACCAGCAATTATTCACTTCATCTCCAATATTAGATGACATATATCTGACCATGAATGATATTTCATTCTGTTTCGCTGACACCGGCAGTGTTTTTTCATTCATTCACGTCGCTCATAGTCAAGACAGTGAGAAAGTCCACATTGGGGTTAGGGACTCTGGCTTGTTTTTATAGATCGGTCTTCTCCTTGGACGATTAACAGGATCGCCACAGGTTCTTTATATGATCCCCATCTATTTACCAAACTTGGTATGACAAGATGGTGACCCACGTAGGAACTGACTTGACTTGAATGTGGCTTAACTTCGGTGATCATATGAGAACCGATGAGCCCAATGGAATTAACGTAACATCATTGCTGCAAGGCAAGTAATTTGAATTTTCCCTAGATAGAATCACTCTGAATATTTGACATCATGGTCAATGGTCTATGCTTATTTGTTATCTTATAAATAAAAGGTGAAATGCTGTCAATCAAAATACATTATGAAAATGATCAACAATTTAGCGTCCGTCGTTGGACATAAAACTCCCCAAGATTTACCAGACTTCTCTATCATGGACGTCGTGGAGCCAATACCTTCTACACTTATCTAGTTCGTCACGACATCTTATTTTCTGCCGGCCACCGTTCTGCATGTATGCTAAGGGGATTCATCTTGTATGTCATGATGTCCATCGATTCTTGCAATATAACCAGCCCATTGCCGTTTCAGATTTCTAATGGTTCTATGATATTTCTGACCGTTTTTCTCTAATACACTGAACTTTCTTGTTATCTTTTCATGTAATATTGAGCTCGATTCTTTTCTATTCATGTTGTATTCTTCTCATTTGGAGGGTCAATTTCTCGGTTTAGTTCCATTTTTCGGCTTCTCAAGACGCTATCGGGAGGATGCAATAGTTTATATCTTCTTTTTTTTCCAGGACTAATGGAATTTTCTTGTTCTTGAAGGTTGAGCTTGCTCTACCAAAAGTTTGCCAACTTAGGGTGATTTTTTACTTGATTTCTTCTTTTAGAGGGTTTCTTGGAGAATGGTTGTCCTCAGTAGAATTACTGGTCTACTTTCTTCAGGTCTGCATTTCCAATTGTGATCCATGTGTCTGTGTCCCCAATACGTTTGTTGTACATGACATTTGCTTTCACAGAAATTTGCATGGAGAGAAACTTTCTTGCGTTCTTATTAGTCATTTCTACACTATAGAGAATAACTCTAAAAATTAAAGATTGATTGAATTAATTGCATTTTTTGTAGATTCAGTGTAAATAGCGATACAATTCGTCATTATTTGAGGTTTTTGAGCCCTAACCGCAATAGTGTCTCCCAAAGAAGTTAAACTAATTTTCAAGCATGATTTCAAATATAATGTTGCACAGGCTGCTGATAACGTTCACAAAGTATTTGGAGTGAATACTACGACAGTGCATTCGTTCAATGTGTTCAGGTCTGTAAATATGGATACCAATAGCAAACCTCGATGGAGGCCCAAACCTGTTCTATGTGATAAACAATTACCGATCGCCAACCACCCAGAAACAACACTTTCAGCGCTTTCCCGTGATTTCAAGCGATAGAGAAGGTTGAAAAGTCGAAATGAGTCACACATGAACTAAATGAAATGCTCCATATTAGTGACAGAACCCGATCCAACAATATATGTTTAAGCTTAGAGAATTGGGATAAGGAGTTTTGCAGCATTCTCCAGATTACCCTGACATTTTTTTCACATATTGTCTCTTCAAGCATTTCGAACTTCATATCCGTAATTGAAGGTTCAATAATGAGGAAGCCATAATTTCTGATTTTACCGAATGTGTAACGACTAAACATAAAGATTATCTTCCATAGAGATGGTATATTGTGACTAAAGGATTTTTGGAAAAAGTTAAGACTTCAAATGGGTCATATTTTAATAGCATATTTATAAATTTTGTTGTTTATATCATTGTTAATCATACTCTCCGAAAAGCAACGATCCTTATGCAACAACCTAATCCTCTGTGTGCGTGCACACGTGTGCATTGGATAAGGGAGAACCAGGATAGTTAAAAAACAAACATAAAAGGCCCATGTCTTCTGTCTTCGTCTCAAAAACTGTCATTTCTCATTTTATTTTATTCATTTAAAAAGAGACTCCCATGTCCCTTTGCCTTACTTCCAAAGAGCTACTCCAACTAATCTGTTCGTGTGAGCGAACGACACACAGACTTTCGCATTTAGTTCAAAACTATCAATGGTCAACAACTAGATTTTTCGTCGCTGGAAACATGTCCTCATTTCAAATTTGGTGTGTCGATCTTTCATTGGTCTAGCTCCTAAAGACTTCATGCCCAAGTGACAAATCAAAGTGCACTGAATTTTTTCTATAGACTGCAATCGTTTCTCCTAAATGGGCGGTCATCCCTGTCTAATTTTCGGTCCCGAGTAGAGAAGTGGCCTCATTACACATATATGGTTCTTTGAATAGCTCGAAATTCTAAGAGGAAGTATATTACTTATTGTGGCATAATTTTGTGTAGTAACTATACTTCGGAAAAACAAATAAAAAAATGTAGTATACAGCAATAACAGATTTTCGAGACTTTATTAAAATATTCAAACTATATTCAGTTGAGGTGCACTGGGAAAGCGTTTGTTCCCATATGTGAATAGTTATGTAGTATTTTGGTAGTGATAATTTTCCCCGAAATCATCTGTATGAGTGCTCAATGAATTTTTATGATAAAAAAAAATGAATTTTAACATAGATTTTGTCAGGGCAATTTTTGTAAAAGACAAAAAAAAAAAAAATAGGAAAAAACCTGGTACGGTATTTCGATGCGTTCTAACACATCTCAATTCCCCTGATGAGTTGTGTTAGACATGCATCGAAATATAGTATTGAGTTTTTTCCCCAAGTGTTTTCTTTACATACACACACACACACACACACATATATATATATATATATATATATATATATATATATATATATATATATATATAGAGAGAGAGAGAGAGAGAGAGATAGAGGATAGATAGTAATAGAAATAGACACACATACAGAACATAGAATAAATCATGCATTATCAAAGATACAAGCACCCGATTATTTCAACAGATATCTAGATTAGCACATTAATGTGTTTAAACTTGTTTCAGTGTCTGCCTTTTATTCGGTGATAAATACGCCATGTTATCGATTTTGTTAAGCGCTGACTACGTCTAAAACTAATCACAAAAAGAAGAGAAAAGAGTCAGGCGATAGAAATGCCTAAGTAAATAAATGGATAAAAAATTTAAGCAAATAAGTATCCATTAAGTTTGATCTTTTTTTATGTTGATATTAGATAGAATCTTGCAATAGTTATCATCTATTTATTACCTATTTTAGAATAAGTCCTCGTAAACAGAGAATAAACTTGTCATGTACAGTGTTAGAAACCGTCAACAGGAACTATCATCAAATCCATCAACACAACTTTGTCAATTTTTTAAAAGTATGTCCGTCTGTCAGTCCGGCTGACAAGCTGCTCATCTATCTAGTATCATGCGTACATGTCTCACCAATGGAGCTTGAGCGCTAAAAATTCAAAGATTTCCTCCTTGTATTTATACTTTTCTACCCGACCCCGAAATGTTCATATTCTGGGATACAATTTACAATGTAGATCTATGGTAAATTGATATCTTAGTTTGTGTCTAGCAGCATTCACATTTTTTCTTTTTTTGTTGTTGTTGTTGAAAATTTGGACTGTTTTGTTACAATGAATGGCCAAATGAAAGGTGCGAGAAGAATATTTTTCCTTTGATCACCTCTTTTAACAATTTTTCATTGATCATTCCCAACACAACACGCTGCCAAAAGACGTTGGTCGCAGTTTTTATTGGATGACTAACCAGGCGTCTCGTTTCCTTTGTATTCAGTATAAAAGAGAGTCATTCGATGGTTATAATCAATCTGTTTGAGGATCTGACTTTGTAAACATGGTGTAAACTTGTCATGAGCCTCCTTTCTGATTGCCTGTTTTTCTCTCGCTATTTTTACAATTCTTTGTTTTCCATTGAGAAGACAGTGTTATAAAAGAGCTCGATTTTTCTTTCATCGGCACCGATTTGCCTTCAAGGTGTGCTTCATTTGAAAATAGCATGGGACTTTTTTTTTTTTTATAAAAATACATGCGGGGTGTCTCAAAACATGTACACACCTTCACAACGAATCCGATCTCCTTGAAATTGCAGGGGGTAAGTCAGTATTTTTCCAGAAAAAGAACACACTCACACATACATATACATGCATATATATATATATATATATATATATATATATATATATATATATATATATATATATATATATATATACATATATATATATATATATATATATATATATATATGTATATATATATATACTATTAGGAAATGGATATATAATCCGACTGAATGATTATAGTTTCAATAAAATATAACGTAATACATACACACGCACACACAGATATATATATATATATATATATATACACATATATATATATATATATATATATATATACATACATATATATATGTATATATATATATATATAGATATATATTTATATATATAGAGAGAGAGAGAGAGAGAGAAAGTGCTCTAACCTCATAACGTTCACGAAAATATTTTTTAAGTTCGTGAAAAAAGAGGATTCTGAGTTGCTCTGTCTTCCCTCTCACCACAATTAGACAATTTGATTAAACAACTGCAGAAGCAAGCGAGTCATTCAACCTTTAGACTTTTGTTATTTGATTGATATACGATCAGATTCTTCATGAGATTCTTAAGGATTCTACTTCATCATGTTTTTCTTTTACGAAATGGCTCTTGTTTTTTTTCCAATTATGGAGACTGAAAACATGTAGTTGATATAATCTTTCTATTATCAAGTTGAAGGGTTCTTTTTAAGTGTCTCAGAGATATTTGGAGTTTTCGTAGTGAAAACTGGTTTTGAGACCACTGCTCTGAAGTATATAAAGATCTGACTCGTCAAATATCTATCAATGATCTAGCATAGTAACTTTTCTCTTTCTCTATATTTCTTTGTCTGAAGCGGAGAGCGCATTGTTTCAATTTTTTCTTAAAATCATCTCATAGACATTCAAATATGTCTGCGATTTTTACACTGTCAAAAACTAGCTCTGTAATATCAGCAATATAGATGAATCTACAAAACAGTGAAATAAGTGCTTCTGTGGAGAGATATGACCAGTAATCATTACCGTTGAATATAACTTGGTAGAGTTGGATGAATTGATAGATAATGAAAAAGAGACACGCCTGAATTAAATCATAAGTTCTTCTTGCCTTTTAGATAAAAATACACTGTATTGATATTGTCATTTTGAGACGAACGAGAGAAAACTTAACCGAGAAAAAATGCGGGGACACAAAAATATTAAAAATATAATGTCTCGTTCTAGTTTTTTTTGTTTTTTTTCTGTAGAAATAATAATTCATAAAAAGTTTCACTCTATTCTTCTTAATTTTTTTTCTTCCTAATCTGATATTGTCAGACAACTAATCGTATGAACATATATTCTTCCTACTAGCTAGCGAAATAATTCTGATTTCAAAGAGACAAAAATTATCAAAATAAATAATAATAATAATAATAATAATAATAATAATAATAATAATAATAATAATAATAATAATAATAATAAGAAGAAGAAGAAGAAGAAGAAGAAGAAGAAGAAGAAGGAGAAGAAGAAGAAGAAGAAGCAGGAAGAGAAACCAATTACATGGGCATTTCAGCTGACAAAACCACGGAATTGGAGATCAATCGATATGGACGAGGCTACGCAGGCGGAACCTAAAGAGAGAAACTGTGTCGATCTTAATAGCAGCCCAGAACAACGCCATAAAAAAATTTATATAAAGGCCAAGATGGATAAGACACAAGAAAACTACGAATATTAACAATGCGGAAATAAAGACGAGACAATAAACCACACAATTAGTGAGTACCGAAAATTAGCCCCAAAGGTGTATAGGAACAGGTATGAGTGGACGGCTGAAGTGATCCACTGGGAATTATATATCAACAATGCAGAGCAGCAGAATCGAATCTGTCCAAGAGAATAAAATATAAAATCTCGTGAAACTATGAGATTTGAACGAATCATTCAATGTTGGGTCAGAAGACCACATCTTGTGATAGTAAAAAAGAGAAAAGAACATGTTTCGACAGTTGGAAGTAAGTAAAAAGGTTGGATAAGTATTTGGACCTTTTCAGGGAACTGAAGAAGTTGTGCAACGTGAAAGTGACAGGAACAACTAAAAAACCAAGCGAAAACCAACCCAGACAACAGCCCTACTGAACTCGGCTAAAATATAGAGGATATCGAAGAGATCAGCTGTCACTTGATCTCCAGTGAAAGCCACCCGTCAATGCTGATGTAAAAACGAAAAGATAACAAATGATGATGGTGATGATGATGGTAATGATGATAATAAGTGAATAAACAGGACATGGTGGAATTCTAAAAAGGATTTTTTATGGAAAGATGTTTCAATTTTTTTTTAATTTGTCAACAAATGTGGCTGTTATTCATGTTTGTACATTGTAATACGAAGCATTCAGCGACGTGTTTCGATACTTATCTAATGAAGTTGGAAAATAAAAAAAAAATAATTTGATTTCGAGCGCTGAGAAGATTTTCCCTCTACGAAACAGAAATGATGTATTGTAATGTGATGAGTATCTGAAATAGGAAATATCGTTATGAATGCAGGTATACTTTTCCATGCGGGTATTGATAGGAATTCTGTTAAGTTAATACATTTCTTTTGTAGACAAACAGAGGATTGAGTTATATAAACAGGAAATATGAAAGTTATGGATGTAAGGGGTGCTTATATACAAACACATACGTACACACAAATAAGAAGTTCGAAAAACAACAGATAATAAGAGATGTGAGCAAATAACAATACATTTCTATTTATTTCACGAGTATTATCTTTACTATCGTCGTATGGAATCTCTCTCTCCATGTGTATGTATGTATATATGTATATATATATATATATATATATATATATATGTATATATATACACAAAGTACAAATCAGTAATGCAATATAATGCAATATCCGATGTGTGGATACATTCAATATCAAGTTAAATTAGAGTATATCTAAATATATGAAATAAAGGATTTGCTATAAAGACACGTTTATGTTTCTGCCCTGTTTGGGCTTCTCCACGCAAATGATTCGCCTGAAGAATAGGGTAGTAACATAAACGCGTTTGTGTAGCGAATCCTTTATATATATATATATATATATATGATGATAAACTGGAATAATTGACGGTTAGATCTAGGAAGTGTGTATCTCCAGGGGTAAACGCTTATATACTTTTTTCGCTATGATAATTTTGTCCAGAGTATCAGTAAAAGTGCTTGAATGGCGGTTTATAATGGAAAAAATGAGTCATCAGATTTCATCAGAGCCAATACAGTGAAAGAGCAAAAAGGGAATTGGGAAAAAAAGATCTCTATATGGTAATTTTTCTAAACCGAAACGAATTGATGTAGTATTTTCTTCGTATTTTGTTTTTTTGGGAGGATGGGGGGAGATTCGGTGTTGATGTGATGGTTGCAAAGGTCGGAGTCGTTTATAATGCGTGTAAGTGTCACTGTTGGGCAAAGTTTCCGGTATGAGACAATTTCGAAATGATTACGAATAAAATTAGAATCATATTGAACAAAACACTCACAATTAGCTTAAACTTAAATTGTATCCACACTGAAAACTCTTTTTTATGGGGTGAATTTTCGAAACACACACAAAAAAGTTCTTTCAAACATCATCATCATCATCATCATTGGTCTTTTAACGTTGGACATAGACCTTCCAAAAGATTTACCACACTCCTCTATCATAGACGTTGCGAAGCCAGTACTCTCTGAATTTGTCTAGCTTGTCTCTCCATCCAATATTCTGCTGGCTTCAGTTCCGCATGTGATCTTGGGGGATCCACGTTGTGAGTCGCGATGTCCATCCGTTGTCTGCCATTCGTGCAACTTGGCCAGCCCACTGCCATTTGAGCTTTTTAATGGATTCTATGATGTCTCTGACTCTTGTCTTTTCCTGGATGTACTGTGCCGTCTTGTAGTCTCTCCATGTGAGGCCCAGCATAATTCTTTCATGTGCTCTTTACATGGTTCTCAATTTGCGGATCTGTCTCTTGGTTAGGTTCCATGTTTCAGCTCCAATAATGAGTAAATGGTTGAATTTCCACTCTTCTATCTCCATAGGTGTTGCCTGTACGCGTGGCTTGTGTATAATCAGCCAGCTAAGAAGAATCCCCTGAGAGCCAATGTAGACAGTTATGGTTGACTATTTTTGATGAGATCGGTAAATATTGAGACAAACAGGTTTATCGTTAAGAAGCGATTAAGAGACATCAACAGACGGATACAAGTTGGCGCTTTCGGCAGATCATTTCATTTCTGCACAGATTTAAGTTCCCCATCAGTGCTCTACTTCTGCATCCTTGCGCTATACTAGAAAGAACTCTGTAAATATCTATCCATTTTTTGTGCATCTTGTGAGGATTGAAAAGCTCTCCCCGCAGAGAGAGAGAGAGAGAGAGAGAGAGAGAGAGAGAGAGAGAGCTTGTCTGTATAACCGATCGTTAATGATATATCTGAGTATGCTCTGTAGTTGTTGATAGTCGAGAACAAGTTGTCAGGTTGATGAAAAAACGGCTCCAAAATGATAGATCAATAAAAAAAAATTGATTGAGTTTTTTTTTAGATGCTGGTGTTGGCTTGAATCTTGTGAAAATGATGAGTTGGCTATTCCTGTGTGAGTGTATGTGTGTGTGTGGTGGTGGTGGGGATGCTCTCAGATTCAAGGAAAGAGAATTAATCATGGTGAGCTTGAAATTGTTCCGGAATGACAAACCCAGAACTTATCGGAAAGAACAGTGGGTGGGAGGACGGCAAACACCAGAGAGGAGAAGAAAATGGGTTTAAATGAAAAACGCCAAGATCTGCGTCAAGAAAATCTGTTGGTTTATTGTGAAGACGACATATTGGAATGGCGAAATTGCACTGACTGAATTCCTAATGAAGAATAAAGATGTGTTTGTCCGTACATGGTATCGATCTTTGATTTTTGAGTCCATGTCAATTGGGTGCGCTCTTGTTGAGCTCTGGCTCTATTGTTCACTGTTGTGCACATATCTGAATGGAAGTTGTCCCTCAATAGTCTTGGGAATGAGGACGTATGTATGCATAGATTGTATAATGGAAGCAAGGCAAAGAAATAGAATATATCAATACTGGTCATTATTAATTTTCTTGTCTGTCATTTTCTTTCATCTCAATTTTTTTGTTACCTGTTATTTTTTATCACAACTTTGCTCAGGTCGTCAATCTATGGTAATGAGCGAACATTGCAGACGGGAAATGAAAAAAAAAAGTAAGCTCTCGATGATATGACTCAAGTTGGGATGAAAAAAAACTAAAAAAATTGACATAAATGATTATAGTAGTCAGAAAAGTAATGTCAACGGTTTACGATTCTTCATCTGATAAAAATAGATAAAATGCCTGGTTGGTCGCTGGATAGAAACCGTCACGTGACCAATGTCTTTTGGCAGCAGGTCATGTGGATAGTGATCAATTAAAAAATGTAAAGGAGGATTAACAATAAATGAGTCACTTCTCCAGCCTTTTGTTGATCACTAAAAAAGTCCGAATTTTCAAAAATCAGGCATTAGCGTCACGGCACATGAACTAAGGGACCAATTTAGCATAGATATACATTGCAAATCGAACCCCTCCCACAAAAAAAAACTTATTGGGTGCATGTGTGAAAAAGAACAACAAGAATATAACTTATTTTCTCATACCCAATAAGAAGTAAACGTTTAAATATTCCGCCTTCTAGCTCCATGAGTGGAAACTAAAGAAACCTCTGCTGAAAATTTTGGTGATAGTTTTGGTTATTGGTTTTTTCAGTTAAAAAAAAATAATGTATACCCTTCCATGTGGAAGATTCGACAAATCAAACCATCAAACCATCAAACCTAGATAAGATAACTTATGAACTATTGCAATTAGAAAGGCATGAATCAGACTTTCCCTGTGCCCTGTCCAGTTGCCGGTCATCCTCAACATGGACTTATCAATAGTACGTCATGAATATAGACAAAGAAAATAGTGAATGAACAAGTACAAAAGAGTTATTCACAGCGGGTGAGAGATTATAGAAATACAGGTAACGCCACTTCCTGAAAGTCCGCTGTACGCCATATTCTCGCTTTTACGAAAGAAAGGCGAAAGGGAAAAATAGCGTTCAGCGAATGTTTCCAGCGAATCATTGTAAAGATTGCACACACCCTTTATGTCTTTCTCTCTCTCCTGCATCAAAATCGCTTACATCATCTACCACCAAATCCTTCGACAACTCAGCTTAACACGCCACTATCACAGTTTTAGCGGCTGGAAGCATACAAAAAATCCCCATATAAATTTATAGTAATTGTATTTTCGCATAAAGTTGTTTTTCATAGGAACACTGTACTTTTTGATCTCTGTGGAATTATGTATCTGTCACTTTTCTAAATTCTTTTCAATATACCTTCTTCACTATCTCTAAAAAAACTTCAATAGATCAACACACTTACTGTTAGCGTAAAGATTACATTTTTCTTATATTCTATTAAAAAATCCTACTGATACTTCATAATTCTATGGGGATATAAAACTCCATGCGTAGCCTTCACTGTTGATAAATAAAATTCATGCGCTTTTAAAAGTTTCTCGTCTTGTTATTGATTTTTGCACATAACTTTTCGAAGTTCATACTTAGTTCATTTTTCCTTTGTATGTATTACATTAAAAATGAAGTTTGGTCCGAATTCTGTCAATTTTGAAGCTTTGCTCGTACAAGTAAGAAAATATAATTTTTTTTATTGAAATACCACGGATTGATGAAGACAGCGCATAACGACTGCATTGAAAGCATTTTGTATAAATAAATATTATTTTAGTCCTGACCTCCTCCTCCTCCTCCTCCTCCTCCTCTTACTGTCCTTCCTTATCTAAGATGAACCCAACTCCAACAGAGACAGGAAACAAACTCACTCTAACCCTCTCTCACAGACCCTTTTTTTCATACCAAACTTGACTCTCACCGATACAGATAAAAATGCACCCCTCCGACTCCAACTAAACAACCAAACAACACAGAAATATCCCCAGTTTTCTCCCCAACCTCAAGCATGAAAACAATACAATTTACTGTGAACCGTTCAAAGTTGCAAAGATGGCTGCCCACCATCGAAATGCATCAAAACATGCCGACATGATGATAAAAAAAAATGAGACGTAATATCTATCATCTCTTAATTTTTCTTCTTCACTTTCCAATTGTCACTTTCCTCAAAATTCTGTTCGATCACTTCACATCCACGATACAAACACATATATAAATAATGCATTATGAATAGATCAAAAGCGAGCTACACACGGTTACCAACGTGATGAATAATGCAAATGATGGATCGGAGGTACAGCGTGAGATAACATTCTACGTTTTCATATTTTGTTTGAGCTATCTTGTATTTTATTGAACATGATTTGAGCTTGACCAAGTCGACAGATAATGTCGATTTGTATAAGCATCAACATGCCAGCATGTCAGATGGAAATATGGTGTGCACTGTCGTGTTCATTTATCTATATCGAACTTTTACCATTTTTGTATAATTTATCATGCCATTATTAACACCTTTAATTTGGTTTCGGTAAATGGTTTACTGTGTGCAGTAAGTGGTATGTTCGGTGCTATTCTTTATCACTATATTGATAGATCAACTTATACGGCAGCCATAGACATGATTCTGAATTTTTAACTGAAAATCGAAATTGATTCGTACGCCAGGTAGACTTGTAAACTGCAATTAACGGTGATATCACCTTTATGAACCATACTGTAGTACTTTAGCAATGCCATTATCACTGTTGATATAAGTAGAAATAATAATCCTCTATATGATGATCCTAACGTAACCATAACACAATCTGCTGCTAATATGTGATGTCCCCAGCTTTATATTGCATGCAAATTAATGATATTTCTGTTATTGACAATATTTGATTAATTCACTCGAGGGATAAGAGATTGTGAATGAAAACTTAGTTTATAATCGAATGTATGCAAATGAGCTACCTTGGGAAATATGTTGTTCATATCAAGCGAAGAATGACTCTGGGGTGGCAAGCCTTCGGCTGAGCAAGCTCAAAAACAAGACGATCCCAATAATTCTGAAAAGAAGAGTGTACAACCAATGTACACCCCCCCATAA
Organism: Thysanoteuthis rhombus; assembly: GCA_963457665.1. Classification (NCBI taxonomy): domain Eukaryota; kingdom Metazoa; phylum Mollusca; class Cephalopoda; order Oegopsida; family Thysanoteuthidae; genus Thysanoteuthis; species Thysanoteuthis major. Next base: position 14,862,616 of record OY735222.1, read on the forward strand.
TCACTTATGGAGCCGAAACATGGAACTTAACCAAGAGAGAGAGACCTGCAAACTGAGAAGTATGCAACGTGCGCATGAGAGAATCATGCTCAGCCTAACATGGAGAGATCACAAGACAGCACAGTATATGGGGAAGAAAACGGGAGTCTGAGACATCATAGAAACTATTAAAAAACTAAAATGGCAATGGGCCGGCCATGTTGCAAGAATGAAAGACAACAGATGGACAACACGTTTCACAACATGGATCCAACGAGATCACGTGAGAAACCGGGGCCGACAGAACACAAGATGGAGAGATGAACTAGAAAAATGCAGGAAATACTGGCTCTGCAATGCCCATGGTAGAAAATTGTGGCGAATCCTGGGGAAGGTCTATGTCCAACGACTGACGTTAAAAGACTGATGATGATAATATAATTCTATCGACGGTACTTTTCAGATACACTCGCTTCGGCAGTATCTCTGTGTATTTGCTTTATCGTAGCAGATGAAGATTTACGTACAGGCCCAGGATTTGTTATATAGCCTCATGAAATTTACCATGCTCAGTAAGCCTAAGGACAACACCCATTGAATCAAAAGGGGCGAGGGACGAGCTCGCTATTTTTGGAACTGTCCGGCAGGACTTCACGTCACATCCTTCTTTCGTGGAGGAGCTGGGTAAATACGTACTTGCTTCGGCAGTACATATACTAAAATTGCATCAAAATAGAGATGATTGTATGTAATAATAATGGCCTTAATGTATGGATATGTAACCAAAATTTACTGGGTGAGTCCATTGCTTCAAATGGTGGGTAGGAAATATTTCCATCAACAAAACAGTTCTATTTAAGTGGAAAAATTACCCGATTACTTATATATAATAAGTAAATAACCCGTCCTACTAACAGGTATTTGGTCATTATTTATTATGAATGTAATTTCTATCAATATCATGGCTACTACTACTGACTCTTGCTCTCCTTGTTTCTCTTCATCTTCTTCTTAGAATCAGATGTACTTTTAATGAAATGGTATAAGCACTGACTTTTTGGCAAAGATTATTCGATTTATATTTCATCTAACTCTATTTTCATTTAATTTAATTTTCATTTAATCTTATTTTAATTTGATCTCATCTTAATTTAATTTATTTAATTCCATTTTTATTTAATTCAATTTCTTGACTTCTGAAATGATCACCATTGATTAAAAAAATCAATTTCTCATTTCACCTCTGATCTATACTCTGGCCATTCTGTGAGGGCAAGAGCAATACGCTTTCATGTAAAATTAAATTTGCAATCCCAACCCCAACAACTGACAAAATTAAGTTTTTCTATGCAAAACTAATGTCCTATAGAAGACACTTTTTCGTGTGAATATTCAGATGTTACCTTTGTGTATAAATTGGCCACGCTCTTTCGAATCCCAACGTGGTAAGAAAGATGCAAGGTGGAAAGAGGAATCGGTAGCCGGCTTTGGTCCCGATTAGAAAGTGGACTCTTACTAAGTCTTACCTAAAAAGAAATATGAACATACTGGTTGTATCTAATTAGCTAAGAGACAAAGCATAGTGTTTTAGTTTTTTTAGAAGGTGGTGAAGGACGAACACTCTGCCACACTGTTGGATGTTGCTCACGTCCATATGCTTTCTCGTGGTGAGAATATTCCCTGGGTGCTAAGAGCCGATTTAACTCTGAAGTTACCACTGAACCACATCAGTTTAAACCAAGCCACCATTTCCAGTGCAACCCTAAAGAACAAAAAATAAACACGACAGTACAACCCAATCAATTTACCGCAAAAAAGGGGCAAAAATTCAAGATTTATGTGTCGTGACTGGCAGGTGCTCCCTTGTTAGCCACCAGGAGAGACCCAGTCGTCATACTGTGATTGCGGACCAAAACCTCGGCTCGTGTATCCTTAATGGCCCTCAGGGAAGTGGGGGGGGACTCAGTCGTTACTAAGCTTCTGTTGGCCAGCTCATGCCCCACTAATGACAACCTGAAGGGGCAAAGCCGTCACCGAGTGTCAATTAGCCAGAACAAGATGAGAAAATTGTCAAAAGGGTAGAATAGTTTAGTATTGTGTAGCTACTTCGAAAGCAAACCATCTGTGTAGTATCATAAGGAATGATTGCTCATAATATGGAGGGGAAAAATCTGCCACTGAGGTATCAAGCGAGCAACTGATCAAGTAAAAGAAACCCTGAAAAAAAACGAATGGTTCCCAGAGACTGAACTGTAAGTGTTCCACAATGAAATAGAAAAAGAAGAAAGTGGCTTACTCGAAGAAGAATCTCTCAATGCAACCAACACCCAAACAAAAAAAAACCTTGAAGGAAGGCATACACCAGAGATAGATAGATAGATAGATAGATAGATAGATAGAGAGAGAGAGAGAGAGAGAGAGAGAGAGAGAGAGAGAGAGAGAGAGAGAGAGAGAGAGACCCCCACGGAGGAAGTGGAAGTTCAGATTCTAAGTTTGAAATATATTTTATGCAAGAAGAAAAAACGACACTGCCAACTCTTAGAATCAAGGACAGGAAAAAACCAAGAGAAGCGACTGAACATTTCAACTGCCTTTTAAGGCACAAACAGCCTATCAGAGCTCAACAACCTAATCTATGCCGGTGTAAAAATTGTAACGAATCTCTTCGCAACACAAAAAAGAACTCAAGACAATAATTGGAGAAAAAAACCTAATCGGGGAACAAGATTAGAAAGAAAAATCTCACAACTACGGAGAGATGAAGTACTACTGAGAAATGCCCCACATACAAACAGACCCCGCGTAAGACTATGAGACAAATACAACACATGACAAAAAGTAACCCGTGGCAGCAGAAGGGTTACACCAAAGGAGACTTGCAAAAGAGGCAAGAATGAAGAGATCTGTACCTCCAAAGGATTACTGGAACGGCATGTTGAGACACCCAAAAAGACACAACAAAGCCCTGGGATGGTTAGAGAATATGGAAAGAGAACTCAAGGACATAAAAAATGCAGAACCAATACTATTGAACTAAATCACTTGGGAACACGTTCTCAAAAAATAGCCAACTGGAGAGCACCAAAACCTGATGGGATCCACGGATATTGGTTTAAGAAATCCACTACACTATAGATACGCTCACCCACCAACCTCAAAGTTGCATAAATGAAGGCAAGGTCCCAGAATAAATGGCCCGTGGCAGAACCACCCTCATCCAAAAGGACCCTAAAAAAGGGGATGTGGGAAGACATTATAGACCACGTGCCTACCATTTGTGGAAAATCTTGACCGGACAAACGGCGGAAAGAATATATATATATATCCATAGAAAGAAGAGGACTATTACCAGAAGAACAGAAAGGATGCAGCAGAGGAACCAAGGAGTAAATGACTTGCTCTACATCGACCAGATGATCTTAAAAGAAATTAAAAAAGGAAGGATATTGTAATGAATGGATAGATTATAAAAAAAGGCATACAGCATGATTCCATACAGCTGGAAACTCAAATGCCTTAGAATGTTCCAGATCAGTGAACCAGTAGAGACGATCATTGCCAATTCTATGAAAAACTGGAATTTAGACTTGACAGCCACAAGAGAAAATTTAACAGATGTAAGTATAAAAAGGGAAATCTTCAACAGAGACTCTCTATGTCTATTACTATTCGTTCTCACTATGACACCACTCAACAAAATCCTAAAAAACAGCAAAGGATATAAATTCTCCTAAGCAAAGGGAAAAGTCAACCACCAAATGTACATGGATGACATAAAACTATTTGCAAAGAACAGGGGAGAGCTTATGACAATGCATGAAGCTTCACTCCCAAGAGATGACATGGATAAACTGTACGTTAAGAGGAAAGAAGGCGGCAAGGGACTCATAAGAATAGAGGACTGTGTCCAGCGCGCCAAAGCAAGACTTGAAATGTAAGTACAGGCAAACAGTGAAGACATCATAAAGAGTGCCCGAAGCAGTGTAATGCACGACAAAAAATGTAGAAAACAATGGAGCAGCAAAGCAAACAAGGAAAGTAAAATGGGAACAGAAGAAACTATACGTAGAATTCAAAAGACAGATACAGGATGTTGCAGATGAGAGATCATGGACAAGGCTACGAAAAGGAAATCTGAAGAGAGAAACAGAATCGCTCATTGTGGCAGCTTCCTAAAAATGCATCAGGCAACCTATATCAAAACAAAAATCGACAGAACACAGACAAACAGCAAGTGTTGCCTATGTGGGGAAAGGGATGAAACTGTAAAGCATATAACTGGTGAATGTAGTCAAGTAGTGCAGAAAGAGTATAAATACAGACATGACAGGCTTGCAACAGTGATACATTGAAACGAATGGGATTTAACCATACAAAAAGTGGTAAACTGGAGACAACCCAGGAGAATGGAAACCACAAACTACTTTAGGACTTTGACATGCAAACTGATCACCCCATCAGAGCGAGGAGACCGGACCTAGTAATCGTGGACAAGGAGAGGAAAATCTGTCAAATACTAGACGTGGCCGTGCCGGCAGACCACAGGGTAAATAAGAAAGAGTGAAAACTGGAAAAATACCAAGACCTGGCAAGAGAACTGAAAAAGGAGTGGAACATGAAAGTCAAAGTAGTACCAGTGATAATAGGTGCACTCAGAACCGTACTAAAAACACTAAAGGCGATATTGGCGGAACTAGGAGTAAAAGGAAGGATTGAGACTGTACGGACCAGAGCACTGCTAGGGATTGCACAAATACTGAGGAAAGTACTTGAAATATGATATCTACGACCCAAGTTGTTTGCAGTGGTCCAGCAGAGTTGGAAAAAGCAAAACAAAACACATGCACACAAATGTTAGTGGAGGCACAAATCTCAGCACTACTGTGATAGGTGAGGGGGAGATGATATGAGAGGAGGGCTGGTGACCTGAGGAGACTTACCATTCCTCAGCCTTCAGCGATAACCACCGGGCAACCGGTGTGAAACTGTAAACCAAAGCACGGTTGTGGACTGTGAGAATGTGGAGAAGTGGGCTGGAGACCTGAGAGGCTTACTGTCACCCGTCCTCTACCAGTGACCATCAGGCAACTGGTGTAAAAATGAAAAATAAAAACAACAACAACAACAACAACAACAATAATAATAATAATAATAATAATAATGATAATAATAATAATAATAATAATAAGAGGAAGATGTGGAGCATGAAAGTCAGGGTAGTACCGGTCATAGTGGGCGCACTAGAAACTGTCCCAGAAACGCTGAGGGTGAGACTGAAGGAGATTGGGATTAGGGGAAGGATTGAGACTGTACAGACCACAGCACTACTGGGAACTACACGGATACTGAGGAAAGTGCTAGAAATACAAGGACTGCAACGCTAACTGTCAATAGTGACCCAACAGAGGGAGGGTAATGAAAGCGGAAACTCAAATTGTAGCACTAACTTGATTGGCGAAAGAGAGAGGAGACGTTAGCTGAAGACCTGAGGAGACTTATTGTCACTCAGCCTTCAGCGATAACCACTGGGCAACTGGTGTGAAACTGTAAATCGCAGTATTACTGCGACCTATGAGTACTAGGAGAGGAGGGCTTGAGACTTGAGGAGACTTGCTGTTACTCAAACTCCCGCGGTTACCACCAGGCAACTGGTGTGAGATTGCAAATAATAATAATAATAATAATAATAATAATAATAATAATAATAATAATAATCAGTGGGAAGAGAAACCTATTACATGGGCGTTTCAGCTGACAATACCACGGAATTGGAGATCAATTGACACGGATGTGGCTACGCAGAGGGAACCTAAAGAGAGAAACCGAAAAACAACAACAACAACAACAACAACAACAACAACAACAATAATAATAATAATAATAATAATAATAATAATGATAATAATAATAATACAAAATATCTTTTCCTCCCATTGCAGCAATCTTTGTACCAAGAATAGCGTCAGGAAATCAAAATGGAGGCAGCTGTGATATTATCAATTAGTTGAAAGCTTGTCTCTTGTTATTGTCTCAACTCTGTTGGAGCTACATCAGCTGTTATTATTTCCTTCAATGGCTTCCTTACATGGCTCTCTGGCTTTTGTTCCGCTCATCATTTTCGCAGCATTGTTTAACATGATATATAATCACGTTCAATTGCAAATCACGCGTGATTTGATAGACGAGCAAGATGAACAATGGCAAATCTCACCGGCAAACATTTGGCAGCGCAATGTCGAAATCTATCGTCTATTTATAGTTAAAGTGATAATAGTATAAGCCAATAAAATGTGATAATAAAATATCCCAATATAAAGCATAACAAAAAATATGTCATATTAAGGTATATGTACATGCTATGGATAATTGATAATAAGATGCGGATGTTACATTCGGTGGCCACGGTTAAAAAAATAATATATCTTTGAATTTCTCTATATTTCCATATATCTATGTAAAAGCTAATCAATTCGCAGGAAAATCGGATACATTTGAATTTTCACTATTTTTTCATAAAAAAAAGAAACTACTTGACTTGTTAAAGTGGAAGAGTCCATGATTCGAAATGGGAGTGGGTACGGGATGTTTTTAATCAGCAAAATTGTTATTTTCTAAGTGGAAGAGTCCTTTGATATAGACAGAGGAACTGAAAAAGACACTGTTCATTATATCAGTATTTTTATACTGAATAGTTTGGAAAATATCGATTTCATTAGAATCATTGTATGATGAAATAATTCGAAACAGATTAAATGCTATCTGACATTGATTTCCGACCACTCTTACCCTTAAGTGGCAGAGGAACAGAAAAAGACAGTGTTTCTATACATGTAATTAAAGAGACTAAATCTTTTGGAAAATACCAATTTGATTAGAATTATATGATGATAAAATAATTTGAAACAAATTAAATAATATCTGGCTTTGATTTCTGACCCAACTTACTCTTAAGTGGAAGAGTCCATTGTTATTGGCAGAGGAACAGAAAAAGGCAGTGTTTCTATTTATGTAATTAAGGGAGCTAAATCTTTCGGAAAATACCAATCTGATTAGAATTATAGTGTGAAGAAATAATTCGAAACAGATTAAATAACATCTGACTGTCAAAGTATTGAATACTTTTCGCACCCATTAGCATAATGATGGAAAACATTTGGTATACAGACATACTGGAATGTAGATTGCAAGTGTGCCCATTATTTATGGGCCTGAAAGATGATCAGGGTGAAAGGTATCGCACAAATTATTGAGCAACAAAAATGGAGATGGACAGGGCACATGGCGAGAAGAAAGGATAGCTGATGGAGCAAACGGCTCGCAGATTTGTGTCCGTTGGACTGTAAACGAGTTGATAAAAGACTAAAGACGAAGAAATGAGATAGAAAAGCTTACCTGTGAGACTTGGCAGATATTGGCACAATCATGCTTGTCTC